>JAAFCF010007103.1:0-40682 GCA_013389785.1 Helicorthomorpha holstii
TGTTGTCTTTTAAATTCCCGAAAAGCTTTAATTAATTCCCTCTTAGTTTGCATGTGTACCAGTCGAATTTTAATAGCCTTACATTTACGTCCAAATGGGAGAAAATGAATATCTGCTATCATCTGTTGTTGTAGATCAAATCCATAACATTCAGAAAAATATTGTTTAACCACTGAAAAAAGATCACCATTAACATTCAAATTATGCAAAATCAAACTATCACGACAAAATATTTCTTCCTGATGAATAAGTTTATGTTCCAATGTTGATATATGACTGTTACAATCATTTAATTTAGCTTCCATTTGTCCAATTTTATCCTTTAAATGCTTATTCTCATCCACCAAAAGCAAAATTTTATTATTTAAATCAGCTTCTAAATTATTAATATCTAATATTAATTTTTCATTTTGAACAGTTTTTAGAGTTTTAAGTTCTTCAGTTTTTTCCCCTTGAGCAACCAAAGTGTTCATAATATCACTCAGGGTCACTTCACCCTTGCCCCCAATTATTACATTATCAGGGGATCGATCATCCATTTTTCTTACTTTAGAGGCATTACCAATTCTTTGAGAAACATTTATTGGAGTACTCATCCTAATATTGTCCCTTTTTAACAGCAATCCAGATCCACCACTTCCAATTGTATTTGATTCACCAGTAGATTCCTCTGTCTCATTTGATTTGTCATGTAAAATGGATGTATCTCGAGGTCCAGGGTTCAGTTCAACCCCTCCAATAACCAATATTGCAAAAAGTCCAAACAAAATTATAACCTGTCTCATCCTGATTTTATATAGCAATAAACACTTTGAAGAAATCCCTTTACTGTAGAATTCATGATTAATTCCTCTGCTGATGAAACTATTTGCAAAAGCACCAATACGAATACGAAATAGCATGACTTCAATCATCTTTGGACTTTAAACCGATAAATAGCAAAGAAAGGAGAGCAAAGACAAACACGTCCTCTCTCCACCGCATCCACTCTCTTTCACTAAACATTCATAATCAAAGTACCACACATGCCCTGCAGGTGGTCGAGGTACACCACGTTTATTTCTTCTCATAGGATCATATTTCTGAATAAAACATTGGTGGTTAAACTCCTGATTTGTTTTACAGTATCTACAATATTTAGTAAAGCATATATGCTTTGGTTGTTTATGTTGATAACACACACTGCAATATCGTAAATCTTGAAAAGTCACATTTTCCAGATGTTTTGTAAAACATTGAGATATTTTTATGGACCTCAAACAACTATATTGTTCTGTAGGCCACTGTAATGAATCCTTAAATTCTTCACAATCGGTGCTGTTACAAGGTAAACAATTACGCGTACACCTATGATGATTGGTAACACCTTTTAAACATAAAATACAAAACGTTTGAGCGCCATATAATGAAGTTATATTAACTATGCAATCATAATGTCCGTCATCTAACAGTAGCCACAGTCTAAATTTTACTTTTTTTGATTTTCCCTATCGTAAGGATTTAAAGTTGTAAATGTCACCCTCAAATCACCCTCCAATTCTATAACGTATATTTGATACTCTTCACCTAAATAATTGGCAAATTTTCTAATTTATTCTACTCCACAAGGTTTGTTTGAAGCTACATGGGCCCTGTCACAAAGCTCCTTGGCACATTTAGTTTGATAATTCATGTTTTGTTTGATTTTTTTAAATTCCATATACTTTTGTTTACGTATTTCATTTTTGGCTTCTCGATAATGAGCATTTCTAATTCCAACTACTATAGCTCTTGCACAACACATCAAATCCTCAGTATTGTCAATAAAAACAACAAATTTATTGCGACTTTTATCCTTAATCCATGTTCTCACATTTTTTATATATCTTTTCTTCACAGAAGTAACACCATTTGGCGGCGGCGCCCCTCCTCGTGGGGCATACGTGTTTTCATAAGCAATAAACGTAACTTTCCATCTGTCAAATTAAATTTATCATTTGAATTTTGAATATTTACTATCGTATCCAACAACAATTTTCCCGTCAGTCGTTCACGATTTATAAACGCAATACTTACGGGATTTTTTAACTCAGCACTCTGTAAACAAAAACGCATACGTACATAATTTATCAATTAAATGGTCGAAAATAGCTTCTATTTTTTGATTAAACTTTTCAGGTAAAACCTTTTCCAAATTTTGAAAAATAACTTCCCCATTCATCTCATCAGTTTTAAAATTTTTGTTTGTTTTATGCTCATTATTAATAATCTTAAAATATTTATCACTAGCTACTGGTGCTGCTGTTGACGTCACCGCCATGTTCCGACCTTCATTGACAATGCCAAGTCACTGATTATCATAAGCGGGAGGTTTTTTGCCAGTCACCGTCGCCTCATTCTCCTCACTTATTTCGTCATACATCTTTTTAACAACGCAAGTACGTATACTAATGACTCAATTAATCATTTTATAACTAATATACAGTTTTTTATTTATCATCAAAAAATATTTAAAAAACAGTTTTTTATTTTAATTTAATCTTTCACAAATTTTAGCACTTTATGTTCAGTAATGTATTCTTTTCCATCACTATAGCGATTCAACGTTTTAACAACTACTTCAAAATATAAACCCGAAGTAGGAGGTTTGGTTGGAACAACCTCTAAAGCTGTTTGCGATATTAAGTACACTGTACCCTCTAAAGAATCGCCAAAAGAAGTAATCGCTTGTAAAGGACGTATTGGTGATAAATTAAGGGGTAGTGGTGATGATGATGATGACATATAACTAGTAGAAGGTTGGTGGTGTTCTTGCTGCTGTTGGTCTTTTTGCTGCTGGTTTTGATGGTAATGGTGATGATGATAATGGCTATGATATTGTTGTCGTTGTTGTTGTTGTTGTTGTTGCCTATATTGACGATCCAAATTTTTTTAGTAAAATCCTACAAAAATTAAGAAAAATAATAAAAAATATTCACATATAATTTAAAAACAAAAAAACACTTACCATATCCGTCGTTGAATATAAGGGTCTAGCAACAAGCTCCTTTGATACTGTTTTTTTAGTAAAAAATTAAAAATTAATTCTTTTTTTATTTATATAGGGGATTAAAAAATACATACACTGTTCGCAAGCTAAGGCAAGATACTCTAAACCATTTGAAACAGGCACTGATGATGATGATGATGACGATGATGGTGATGCCGCTGGTAATGCCACCAAAGGACTACCTCCCCTCTCTACGCCATAACGTGTTCAATCGTATAACGACGGGTTAATTTGCGCCGTCTAGATATTTTTTAAGTAAAAATTATTTTCAAAATTAACTTACATTTTTGGCGGTAAAATTCAAAAAAATTAAAAAAAGTAACTTACGCTTAAATTTGATGATACTTGCCGGTAATTACAATTCGTATAAAAAATATTATCGATTAATAATTCCTCCGTATCATACAATAAATTTGCATCAAATGAGGTCTATAATAAAAAAATAATTTTTTAAAAAAACATTATTCTTTTATTCTTTTTTATTTTTAAAAAAATAGAATAGAAATCTTAAAACACACTTACCACTTCCATATTGTACATAGCCGTTAAAACACTTGTCGATTATTTTAAAAAAAATTTTAACCAAGTGGTGCAATTCAAATCGCTTCATATATATATATATTCATTTTTAACTTAACTCCCATCTGTTTATATTCATCACCCAGTTCCCTCTCTTATTTTTCAACTCTTAACTATTGCTAACGAAAACATTCACACTACTTTTATTAAACAAAACACCCCCCTCTTACTATTTGAAAAGACCTCACATTACAAATTGCTGCAATGACCAAGTACTTACTTTTGACGGATGCTATATAACTGACTGCAGTGTCTTTTAAAATAGTGCGCAAGCAGTTAAGTTTAATCGATACAAAAAAATATGTAATCTTATTTTTAATATTTTTTAAAGAAATATGAATACCGTGGACGACTTTCTCTCCAAAAGTACGGAACGTTCCACCAATAATATAATTCCAAATATCGAAATTATTAACGTACCACCTTTACGCGATATCAACGAAAACATACTACATAACTTTCAAGATATGTTTCAAACGTTCAATTTTATTTCGGGATATTTAAGAGCGTGTTTATTAAAAGAATGCGCTATTTGTTTAAGTTTTAACTCTAAACGCACCGCAATTTTAAATCTTTTAAATTACCATTTCAAAATTGACAACCATATTATCAACAATAATACAAATGGTAAGTAATTTTTTTTATAAAAAACTAAAAAATTTTAAATTAAAAAACATTTTTTTATTTAGTTTACATTTTAAACATGTCCATTTTTTTTATTTTGTTTACATTTTAAACATGTCCAAATACATTAACAACGGCACCCATTCCCAAGCAACTTCCAATATGACTCGAATTCAACCTGTTCGAATCGATTACGCAACAGTTAACAAGCCACACCAAGTAAGAAAACTATTTTTTAAAAATAAAAAATTATTAACCCACATGTTCCTGCCAGACTTCTGGAAGGATGTATTATACCTGTCTTCCAGAAGTCTATCAGGTACATCTGGGTTAATATTAAAAATATTTTTTAATAAAAACTTTTTCTTAAATAGATTACCCACCACCAAGCAATCCTCACGATATTAACCAGCTTCTATTAAATCTCACCAATTACGTCAATCGCCAAAATCCTGTACAAAGAAATATTTTAAACGCTTACATTAATGAAAAAGAATTAACAGAAAAATTATTCATGGCCGCTAGCAAAGGATATACTTATCCACAATTTTTTAATAGTTGTCGCATATTCTTTTATAATCGCAACCGTCGTGAAAGAAACGATTATTTGCGAGTGTACAGTGGGTTATGTCCATCCAGACGACGTCTTAATTCTTATAAATAAATCTATCCTGAAAATCAAAAAATAAAAGAGTATTTTATTATTATTATTACGTTTATATATACACATATTTTTGAACTATTTAAATAAATTTCATAACACCACTTTTTAATATAATACACATGCATTATTTTAAATGTATTTTATTTAATGACGATTAACCTCTGTTACAAACAAGGTTAATTAAAAATCGATAGCAACACTTTTTAAAAAAATTATATAAACATAACTGTCTACACACACCCCCTCTTAAGATATTTTATTACCTTCCTCAATTACTTTTTTCTCTCTTCCCACCTCTCCCAAACACACGTGTGTAAACATGCACAAATTATATTGTCTCAAAGTCAAAAAACTCAAGAAACACATGTATGCCATTAAATCTGTAACTAATCAGGGCGGAGCCTGATCGGATTAATATCGACAAACTCAAAGCGGCTACGTTTATGCTACGCATGCGCTACCCATTTAACACACAACAGCTGGGAGCGCATACGTACAGGGTTGCCTCATACAGTGTAACACAAAAAGAAATTATGACGTCACTATGGGACTTTAACTTGGGGCATTTGTAACAGTAGGCCCCGCCCACTTTTTCATTTAGCCACGCCCACCACCTAATCCTGCTCTCTGATTGGTCAGATTTAAATTTCGCGCCCAAAAGCTCAACGCTGATTGGCCTGGCATAGGATGTACCGTAACTACTGTTACTGCTGCCTGCTGTATGCTGTTGCCATCTTTCTCTGTTGATATGTAGTAAGAAATTAGGAATTGTCTTTGATTCAACAAAATTCAGATTATTGAAATTTATAATTGACTTTAAACTCGAAATCGAAAATTGAGAGTTGTAGCTGTTGTCCATATTCTTATCAAAAAAATGTAGGCGTTGTGGTAATGTCAGCAAAATAATATTTGAAATGTAGTAGAGAAAATTTACAAAATGAAATTTCAGTTGTTAATGTGAAATCCAGATTGAAAAATCTCAGTAGATTGGCTTGCAGTAGTAAAATTTATTTGACGTTGTAAAATGTTTAAAATTATTGCAGCCAATTAGTCTAATCTGTAGACAAATCAAATTCAAAATTTGCAGTATATTAACAGCAATTTTCTTTTCAAAAATGTCTGGCAGTCTACTTGCTGTCTGGTTACTTTCTTTGTCACATGGTACAAAGTTCTCTCTTTTCTCCCCAGCCAATTTTTGTCAACCATATATTACGTTGTAGACTTTGTAGCTCTGCTACCAATTGTAGAGTTTATTTTTACGCAGTGGAATTATGGTTGATTGTAATAAACTGTTTATTGACTTACAGTTTATTTGCCTATTTGGCAATAACATAAAATGGCGAAGATACAAATATTGTTGTTGTTATGAAGCAGTCTTGCTTCATCGGTTACATAACTTGGTTTGACATCTGGCCAGACAGCTGATATCTGCATCTTGTAGACACGGCGAACAAAACAGAAGTAACACAAATACCTAGGTGTTAATCTCGCTAATTAACCACCTGTGGCAAACAATATACGACAATATTAATGCACAATTAATGCGCGCAAATATAGCTATGGAATACCAACAATGTTAATGTTAGAATAGGCTCCACTTAACGGACAAGCATTTCCTCCAACTCGCTCAACTCCATACTCAACTGGCTTAGATCTGTACTCCTCCGTAACATGTCACATTCCCCCGGTGAAATTAGGCAAATCAGCACTGGTATTGTTATTCAATTACCTGAAAATTGCTACAGACGTATTGCCAATCAAAGTGGATTAGCAGCACATAACGGTATTCACATATTAGGGAGTGTAATCAATCATGATTACACCAGCAAAATCATAGTTATTCTAATAAATTTAGGAAAACAAAATTTTCTAATTAATCAAGGAGACAGTATCACCCAACTTATATGTGTTTATACATGTATTATACCACACAACTATAATGCCTTATTTTTCAAAGAAATACCTTTTGTGGTAAACAAGGACTGTCTTCTGGAATAGTTAACAACAACAACAACAAATGTGTACCCCCATTAAAGTTTTACAGCAAAAAGAAATCATCAAACCTGTTTAAAATATGAAATTGGTAGGAAGACGTAACAAAAAAAATCTAACAACAACAACAAAAAATCCAAAATTGAAAAAAATTAAAAAGATGATGATGAACCTCTTGATTTATCACCCACTCAACAAAAACAAACATCTGAAAATGAGAACAAAAATGTCGACATTAATCTGCCAAATCTACAAGAACTAAGTAACTTCATTTAAGAAACACAACTATTTTAATATAAAAATAAACTTTTTAATGCATAACAACATATTTTTTTCAATAAAACAAAAATGTATAACCACATTTTATTTAATATAAACACAAACGTATAAGCGCTTATTATTTTTTACCAATAAAAAAAAACTATAACCGCTTATTATTTTACAATGTAAAAAAAATGTATAATCATCTGCTTATTATTTTGTCAGTTAAAAATATTCAATAAAATCAACGCCTTTTCTCGTATACTTTTTAAAAGTTTGACAAATGCATTTGGGTAACCATTCAGGAAGTTGAATTTGATTTTTAACTAACGCAATATTACACTATGACTACTTTTTGAATATTATATTTTTACTGTTTTTGGTAATTCAACCATTAACAGTGGGGTTATGGAGCTTCCAAGCACTCACCTGCGTCTCCACCCCTACATCAGTCATACCTATTTTATTTTTTAATTATTCTTATTATTATTTTACGTCAGCAGAGGCTCGACTGTTTCTCGACCATTTCCATCCTCTGGATGAGTCGGGAAGGAATGGATGAAAAAACCCATCATCCATTCCACGTCTAGGCAGTGGTCGGGATTCGAACTCCCAATCTTCCGACTCCCAGTCCATGCTTTTACCAACTGGGCTATTCGACTGCCTCAATATTACACAACTTTTGTAATGATGGTAATGACATATAGCGTCTAAAAACCAATTTTATAATAAAATTACGATCCAGCGAAAGCCAATGAAATATTCCGTAACTTTATAATATTTTTGTCAAAACTTTTGATAACGAAAAAAATGCTACATTATATGCATAAACCTGCTTATCCACAACGCAACAATTTGTTATGGTTCGACCTTAGTAAAATTTCAAAAATTCCTTCAATTTGTCTAAAAAATTGTAAGTTTTAGTAGGATCATATAAAATTTAAACTATAACCCCAAGTCAGGGTTTATAGCCCACACTTGGTTTCTGAATATTGAGTGCTTCAGTTTTTCAAAAAAAAATAATTTCAAATTAGATGTTGTAAAACTTGGTTTAATAACAGAGAAGGCATGGAACATACATGTGAGCGATTGAATAGTTAACAGTCAAGAGACTAACTGTGAAGTGAAGCGTATGCGCTATATTTAGGACCTTAGTAAAAGTAGGTCAAAAGAGTAGGTGACCAGAAGGGTCAAAGGTTTGCCAGTGTTGTCAAGGTATTTTTAACACACCCCCTCAATGGCATAATCTTAATGAGAGTTAAATAAACAAAATATGAAAAAATTAAATCTAAAGACTTAATTATTGTTGATTGTAGTAACTCCCATTTTCTTGATGAATTGTTCATGTTTTTGCGAGAAGAAACCCTTGGTGAGAACGTCAGCTGGCATGTCCGTTGTCAGCAAATACTGAATCTTTACAATCTCATCCTGTTGAGCTTCTCTTATAAAATGGTATCTTACATGTATATGCTTGGACCTGGAATGGTGAACAGGATTAGCAGCCAGTTGTTCGGCACTCTGGTTGTCTTTATAGATGGTTGATGGTCCCGGTTTTAAGTCCCCAATTTCTTTCAGGAAACTATGTAGACTTATGGCTTCTCTTGCAGAGTCCTCTGTGCTTTAGAGGGCGACGGTCCGTTGTTTTTGAGCAACCCAGCTCACAGCGCATCCGGAGAGTTTAAAAACGTAGCCAGTGTGGGAGTGTCGGTCATTCAAGTCGCCGGCCCAGTCAGCGTCAGCAAAACCAGTCAGTTGATCGTCGGGCTTCACAAACTTTAGGCCAAGGTCCTGGCTTCTTTTTAAGTAGCGTAGGATTCTTTTCCCAGCGAGGAAGTGTGGCATGTCATAGTCTGAGTTGAATTGACTCAATCCGCTGACAGCGTAGATATCTGGTCTCGTAAAAACGGCTAAGTACATTAGTGAACCTACCAAACTTTGGTACGGGAAGTTTTTAACTTCTTCCTTTCTGTTCTCGATTTTGGTTTCGGATCATCTCAGCTTGCTGTTAGCGTCCAGCGGTGTGGCAATTGGTTTGCTGTTTACCATGTTGAATCTCTTCAGTTCATCATTTAAATACTTTCTTTGATCCATGGTGATAGACTTTTCTTGTTGTTTGAAGTTGACACCTAAGCAGTAGTTTATAGGTCCAAAGTCCTTCATCTCAAAAGTCGTCATCAGGTCATTTTTCAGTTGATTCATGGAATTGAAGTTAGAGGCCATTATTAGATCATCAATGTATATACCTACTAAGGTGATTTTCCCTTTGTGGTTTTTGTAGTAAACGCAAGGGTCTGCATGGAGTGGTTTAAGGCCAAGTTTTCTTAATTTTTCATCAAGTTTCTTGTACCTTGTGCCTGCCAGATTGTTTCAGTCCATACAGCGATTTTCGTAGTTTCAATACTTTTCCATTTGGGGATCCACAGATTTCGTCAAATGATTCTGGCTTCTCCATGTAGATTTCTTCATCTAGGTCGCCATTCAGGTATGCGGTGATGACGTCCATTTGATGCACAATTAAATTATGTTTTACGGCAAGTGCCATGATCATACGGATTGATGTGGCGCGAGCTACTGGAGCAAAAGTTTCATTAAAGTCAATACCTGGTCTTTGTGAGAACCTTTTTGCAACGAGTCCAGCTTTGCGCTTTTCGATGTTGCCGCTGGAGTTGTACTTTGTCCTGAGTACCCATCTGCTGCCAATTGTCCGTTTATGTTGTGGTTGATCTACTTCCTCCCAAGTGCCATTTCTTATCAGTGCATCATATTCAGCCTTGAGAGCTTGTTGCCAGTCATTTGCATGTTTGCTTTGAAGTGCAGCTGTCACCGTTGTCAGATCTTTATGTACTGCTAAATTCATGATTTTGTCAAGTGTCCTCATTGTCAACCTCAGGAACCATCTGGTATTTCTTGCGTGGGCATCTTCTTCCACCTGTGCAGATAAGCTTTGGTTGTCCCCTGCCTCTCACCATTTGTGGCTCCTGGATGTCAGTCTGCTTGTCGATTTCCTGGTGATCCGGGTTGCCGATATATCAGAGTTGGACAAATCAGCGCCATCAGTTGTGTAGGGCAATGTTTGTGCGTCAGGAATTGTTGTAAACTCGAAGAAGTCTGTCATCGTCAACATCACTGGAATCTGATGTATCTGTGTACTGTCCTGGTTGATCAATGAACTTCACATCACTGCTTTTAATTATTTTCTTTATAGCTGGGTTGTACAGGTGATAGGCCTTGGACTGTTCGTCATATCCTACTAAAATGCATTTAGTTCATTTAGTATCAAATTTACCTCTTGTAGGGGCTTTTATCAACACGAAGGCAGCAGTTCCAAACTTTCAGAAATACCCCACTTCTGGTTGCTTTTGTTTCCAGATTGTGTACGGGATTTGTCCTTGAATGGATGTTGATGGACATCTGTTTCTGATGTGGTTGGTGGTTGAAATTGCTTTCACCCAAAAACTCACTGGTAACTTAGAGTCCAATAATTCGCATCTTGCCATCTCAACGAGAGTACGGTTGAGGTGTTCAGCTACGCCATTTTGCTGTGGCATATATTCCGTTGTCAACTGATGTTTAATACCGTTTTCCTTCAGGAATTGGTCCATTGTAGCATTTCAGAATTATTTGCCATTATCACTGCGAAAAATCTTGATTTTATGGCCAGTCATGTTTTCTGCAAAAGCTTTGTAAGTTTGAAATGCATTAAAAGTTTCTGATTTTTTCTTTAGAAAGTAGACAGTTCCCCAGCGTGACTTGTCATCAATGAATGTGATGAAATATCGGGCTCCGCCGAAAGATGGTGTGCGCATCGGTTCACAGACGTTGGAGTGGATAAGTTCAAGTAGGTCATTGCTTTTTGTCTCACTTCTTTTGGGAAATGGCGTTAAAACTTGTTTATCTTTAATACAAACTTTGCAAGGGGCAATGTGTCAGTGTTTCTAAGTTGAAATCCTTTGACAAGGTCTATCTTGGCGATGGCTTTTAAGTCGGCTTCATTCAGGCATCCGAATTTTTCATGCCACTGTTGAATGGAGTTGGCCTGGATCGCTACATTTGCTCTCTCGTCTATTTCGGGAATCAGGTACAGATTGTTTTTTCTTTTGGCTGTGACCACGACTTTTCCAGTGTCTTCTTTTATAATTTCAGCTCTATCTTTGTGAAAAATGACAATGCAATTGTGATCAGTTATTTTACTTACTGACATAATATTTTAACTTAAATCAGAGAGAAAATTAGTTTTTGTTAGCTGAGTTCCGACTCCCTTTTCATCTTTAAACTTGACTGTTCTAGTTCCGTTTGATTTTGATGTAGCTGAATTTGCCATCTTAACATTGGTTGTGTCCCTATAGTTTATTGAGATGAATTTCTCTTGGTTGCCGCAGATGTGGGATGAAGACCTGCTGTTGAGAATCCACTCACTCTGGTTTTCTTTAATGCATGCTGTGATGTCTTCTGTGGAGACTTCAAAAACATTTTCAACATATGACGGTCTTTCTGTTTTACCGTGGTCTGTTTTTCCAGGGTTGTTTGTCGCTTTTAACTGGAACCTGCAGTTGGCATTGATGTGGTTATTTCTTTTGCAGATACCACATTTTTGTTTCCTGTTGTGGCTGTCTTTAACGAACTTTTGTTGTTTTGGTTTATGTGACTTACGTTGCCATTTTTGCTTGTTGAATGGCTTGGTGAATAGGGCGCTATTTTCAGACTCACCACGTGGTTTTCAATCACTTGCATCTTCTCGGATTTTTCGTCTTATTTCATCTAGTGACGAAAGAACGTCTCGAGCTTGATTGGCACTTCTGATCGATGAAAACTCTTCAGGTAGGCTCATTAATAATGCAGTAATGTGAGGCATTCAGTGACTGGTTCTCCTAACTCCTTCAATTTATCTAGAGTCACGGCAAAGTAACTTAAATGTTTTTCAAGCTCCTCACTATTAGTGAGTTTCTTTGTAAAAAGTCCAGAAATTAATGCACATATCAATGAGTCACTGGCGATTACATGTACTGATTTTAACTTCTTCCAAATGTCATTTGCTGTACGAGTATCAGGTAAACTTCTGATGTGGCGAATTTGCGATGCTTTAATTGTAGTGATTAAATCACTTCTTGCTGCTGCATTACGTTTTTGCTATGATTGCATATGTTCAAACGATTTTGGATCATTGTCACTCACTGTGGGTGGTAATTCGATGCCAATCACGAGGTCCCAAGTATCATTTTTTACACAAATTGCTTCTAGTTGTCTAGTTGTTTTCATCCAGACGTTCGATTTTGTTGTAGTCTGCCATTTTGGATTGCCGTATGGAGATCACTCAGTTAAAAATGTTTATTTAGTTTTCAGTTGTTGCTTGCAGTGGAGTCGTTGTTAGGCCTAATTTTTGTGTTAGCCTTGTATGCTCACCATGTGGCTTTTTACTGATTTATTTTACTAACTTTATAAATACTTTTAACTTGTTTTATATATATTGAATTTTGATAACTTCCAATTTGTATTTACTTTATACTTAGTCCGTGATTTACAGCGCGCAGTGGAAGCGTGCTGGGCCCATAACCTGTTGTAAAACGTGGTTTAATAACAGAGAAGGTATGAAACATACATGTGAGCAATTGAGTAGTTAACAGTTAAGAGACTATCTGTGAAGTGAAGCGCATGCACTATAGGACCATTTAGGACCTTAGTAAAAGTAGGTCAAAAGAGTAGGTGACCAGAAGAATCAAAGGTTTGCCAGTGTTGTCAAGGTATTTTTAACAATAGAAAATTCAAGAAATTTAAAACAAACGAGGGGCCCAGTGGCGCTACGCTACCATTTATTTGGCTTCAATGACTATAATTATGTTTAGAGCAAGTGTGACAGACTTTTTGTCAAATGTATGATTTTTTTTAGCTTTTTTATGCAGTTTTTACTGTTGCACATCTATATACTGTATATATAAATCAATGTATTTGTATTGGTGTTGTATGTAAAAATCATGCCTGACTAAACTATCCATCTGATCACTATGAAACTGTAGAAAGTTATTGAATACACTCACGGGAAGGTTTCTATAAACACTAAAAATATTTATGTATCGTTATAATATTATTAAAATTCAGTTTTTAATTAAAGATAGCACTCGCAAGACTAAGTTTGATAAAATCTTAGCGCCATTTTTTGAACTAACGATAAAACCAACAGAATATAATGCGCCTAATTTAGACGGGACGCATTATTGTAAATCATAGATGTCAGCCACTCCCCCCTCCATGTGAATTCTTATTAATTGAAAGACCTAACCTAACCCAACCTGATTAAACTAACCTAACCCAACTTGATTAAACTAACCTAACCTGATTAAATTAACGTAACCCAACCTTACACAAACGTTTTTATATGTGCTGATGTTGTAACAGTGTTTAGTCTATATAGAATCTCAATCTATTAGATAAAATCATAAATAAAGCAACATTTTCAGTTGGCAGTGGAAGGTGTGAGTAGGTGCGAGTCGAAAAGAGCTATAAAAACCTCGGCGCTCTCTCTTTGAAATTCAACTAAAAAAAATATTTTATAAAATATTTATTTATTTGAAATCTAAGATTTAAAAATAAAAATTTAAAATCTAAAATTTCAAATTCAAAATAAAATCTAAAAATTTAAATCGAAAAAAAAATTAAAATGAAAAATACAAGTTAAAGGAATTTTAATAAAATTAAATTAAAAAAAAAATTTAAATAAAAATAAAATTAATGTTGCACTTTAGTAGAACAATTTCACCTTTAATCAGTTCAGAAGCTGTATTCAAATTTCCTGAATCAAGAAGTCAGTTGCAAATAAAATAAAGTTCTTTTAATTTAATGCTTCCTTCAACATTAAAACAATTACTTCATCTCATATCAACAACAATGTATGCAAATATCATACAACCAAAAACCAATAGTAAGTCCCTGAGTACCAACTACAATAATCAAACAATCCTGCACAATGACTAACCCATCTGTAACAAATGAGAAGTTTTTCCTTTAAACAATACAACCATCATCACCTCACACTACAGTGTAAAGAAACTAACTTATAATCCCATTGATCCACTATCAACAAATTGATGACCATACTGGTCCCATGGAACTTTAACTAGCCCCCTCTAGTGACTACACTAGTAACTACATTCAAAAATCAACCACAATTAAGAAGAATAATAATTGAAAGAATTTAAAAATTACAATTTAAACAAACAAAAATTAAAAATTTAATTTAAAATGTTAGTATCAAATTGAACATTTAAAACAAAAATTAAAGTTAGGAAATAAATTTCAAGAAAATTGAAATCAAAAATTGAAATTACATGAATTAAAATAAAAATAAGATTGAGAAAATAATCAGAAATAGAAATTCAAAGATAATAGAAAAATTAAATCAACAATTAAAAATTAAAATTCAAAATCTGAAATAGAGAAAATTAAAATTTAAAATCTAATATTAAAAAATTAAAATTTAAAATCTAAAATTTCAAATTAAAATTTAAAAAAAAAATAAAAATTCAAAATAAAAATAACAATTAAGAAATAGAAAAAAATTTAAGAGGGAAAAAAATATAATTTAGAAAAACTTATTTTTCTTTATTTGAACTCTACTCAAACACCAAATATTACATTTTTAAAAAAAAATTAAATAAATAAAATAAAAAAAATTACTTTTGTTGTTTTCTTAGTTCACAAGTAGATTTCTGAATTCACTCAGAAAATTTTCTTTTTATGGACTTGGTTTGTTGGATGGCTTCAAATGCTGTCTAGGAAATTTGTTTTACTGGAAACCACTTAAAAATTCACAAAAAGTATTTTTTGCTTGATCAAAAACTTTTATTTTCTAGAGGTTTAGGCACAAAAGTTGCACACAACACAAACAATTCTTTTTAGACAAACGTTTTAGCAAACATATGAACAGTGAGCCCAATTGTTCAGAGAGTGACTTGAGATACTTAAAAATTGATTTTATATACTTTCTATTCAGGCTACCATATATAGTTACAATTAAAATCTGAGAATTTTATTGGTCAAATTCTTATTGAGCAACTATTTTTGA
The DNA here is from genome assembly GCA_013389785.1 of Helicorthomorpha holstii. Taxonomy (NCBI): domain Eukaryota; kingdom Metazoa; phylum Arthropoda; class Diplopoda; order Polydesmida; family Paradoxosomatidae; genus Helicorthomorpha; species Helicorthomorpha holstii. The sequence continues at coordinate 15,205 of JAAFCF010007103.1, forward strand.
GTTACTAGGGCCAAGTATACAACTCCCATTGGTTAACAAAAATATTGGCCTGTTTTTGACCTCTTGTTTAACAAGATCTTATTAAAATTCTGATAAACCTTTCATTCAGGAATTTTCCACTTCATCAAATGTTGTGGATCTCCTTATAAGGATTAAGAGTTTCGAAATAGTATTTTAAAATTTTTTATGGGTTAAGTGAGTAATAAATAATGAAATTCTTTTGCATCGTATGTTGCGATCTTGCTTTAATTCTTTTAAGTATAGAGGAGGAGGTTTTTCCACCTCCCATTTTCTCTTTTCAAGCTTAGGCTTGTAAGGAGCAAAGTAGGGAAAAGTTTATTGCACTTGTTAGTGCAACTCTCATTTCTGCTCAGTTTGTCCTCTATGAAAGACAAACTTCCTTTGGCTTCAGCCAAACAAAATGGTGAGTATTTTATTGAATTATTTTATGTTTTATTGGAAAGTTTTTTATTGAATTGATTTTATTATAACATACCCTACCCCAAGATAGCACTACTCTTCCCAGGGTGCATATCTGAGAAATTGGCAAAATAAAAACTTTTCTGTTAGAGTAGTAGAGTTGTTTCCAATTCTATAATTAAATTCATTTTGTTTATCTTTTAAATAAATTTTGTGACAGAAAATTAACTTATTCACTCTAAATTGAAGGAAATTGTTTAAATTATGAATTAAATGTTTCATTCAAAAATAGTTGCAAGTTACTGTTTTCTTTTATAAATTTATAACCTTTGTCTAAGAAGTTCTCTTGCTTGCATATTTTCAAACAACAGTCAAAAATATCAAGATTAATTAATAATACATCATTAATAAAGTTCTAAGAAAATTATATAAAGTTAATACTAGAATAGTAAACTCAAATTACCAATCATTTCAATTGTGTAAAATTAGTATACTTATTAGATAATAATTTTAAGATATTAATTTTAAATTGTAAAATTATAATTTTTAAATCCCTTCATCATAATATGTAATACATACTATTATTTTACTTGTAATTTTCCTAAACCAAATTATGAAGCAAAATATGATTATAATTAAAGCAGTATATAAAGTACATTTAAGTTTATCATTTATGTTTTAGTTTACTTAAACATCATCAATTTAAATTGAAACATACTAGTAAATGAATACATATAAAATCAATCATCAGCTTATTCAAGTTAATTTGAGCTTCATGCCTTTTGCATGTATCCACTGGATATTAGTTTGTGGAGTGTTTAGTTGGGCAAATATTATAAATTGAGAATATGTTAATTTTATAGTTCTGTCAGTATATGGTAAAGCATATGGAGTTTTTGTAAGCCAGTTAGAAGGCTTTTCATAAGGAGTGGCTTTGTCTCCATATAACTTAATGCCAAATTGGTTTGGATCAATATATAAAGTGTTTGGATTTTCAGGCATTATTTGCAAATTTCCAAAACAAGGCATTTGTGGGGTGTATTTAGGGCAAGCATACACAATGTAAGATTTTGAAGTTTCTTCATTTATAGCCAAATAAGGGGGTAAGGATAAATCAGTCAAAGGAAAAAGGGGTACATTATAAACATTTAAATGTTGCAAATAAGATGATTGACTTTTATCTTCAAGCTTGATAGATATTTTTGGAAAACATTTTTTATCTATAATTTTATAAATAGCAGTCTTAGAGTTCTTATTTAGAGTTAGATTCCAATGGTATTGAAGACAAGCCGGAGTATTTTGTATTTCACAAAACTGAGAAACAGCTACAGGGATTTGTTCACATCCTTTTAGCAGAAAAGAATTTGTACTTCCATTTACTTGATGTAAATGCTTTTGAGCACATAAATCACCCCAATTGCATTCTTTAGGGCATTGTAAGGTTGAAGAAAAACTGGTGTTCAGTATATAGGTATAGTAATCCAATGATGTAGACCATTGACATTGCATTCCTTCATAAGTTATTTGGAGTGGTACTGACTTTAAAGTGGCTGGGATTTTCAAGTTGAAGCATGTTGTATGAGGAGTGGTCGAGATGACAGTTTGATATTGAAAGGTCACTTCACATTCTGTTTTTCCCATTTTTGTTTAACAGATGGAATTTTTCAGCCATATTGTTTCATTTGTAGAGCAGGTGTTAGAAGTTTGAGGAAAAGAGAAAATAAGCAGTATCTAAAAGTAGTAGAGGTTAGTTATTCCTTTTCCCAATGAACCAATAGTCAATAGAATAGAAACTAATTAAGTAAGTGTTGTTTTTGTTTAATTGTGAAGTCAATATGTGATTTTTGACATAAATTTTAAAGTTCTATTCTATTTATTAATACACACCATCAACAACATTGTTATATGTGCAGGGTTGGCAAGTCACCATGCATCCAAATTGGATACAAATTTGTGAATATGACAAATAGATGATACATAATATGAATAAAACAACAAATTATGCTTAGAAAAATATGATGTAATATCAACATCTGTAAGTTTTTGAAAATAACTAATACGATACTGAGTTAGAAAACGACACTCAAACAACAAATGGGTTTTTGTATTTAACCCTGTTTGTCTACCAAATACATGACCACATAACAAACATACATTTTCCTCTCCTATTTTATAATTACCACCTGTCAGTCCTACCGGATTTAAGCGCAAATTGGCAATTGCTCTCACTGTTTGGATGTTTTGAAAGGCAAATAAATATCTTTCAGCCAAAAAATCTTTTTTGAATTGACTATAAAAATGAAATCTATTAGAAATATTAATAGAATACATGTCAATCTCAACTGAAGACATAATTAAAGATTTCAATGCATCTCCAATAAACATATCAATTGTGACCTGGGAACTTTCACTTGAAAGAGCTGATACATTCATTTCATCAGTTGTGCCAGATAAGTTTACAAAAGATCCAGCCTCCCTCCCACACACTAGTTCATCATCAGAATCCCCAAACAATGGATCATCATCATATGATTGTCTAACCATACCCACTTTATCAATAATTTTATCTACATATGTTAACCAAAAATTATTATAAGGTGACAACTTCTGCACATTGTAACACTTTCTTGCCAATATGTCATTAGACATTTTTTCTAATTTTCTTCACCACCGCAATGTACATTTGACAACATTAAAATATAAAAGTCGTTTACCTGTTTCAAGTCTTACAGCTGCATTTTTTGTATTATGTGGTAATCACAATAAACATTTCAAAAGACCTGATTGAATTTTTTCAATCTCATTTCATAAATCCCTTGTCCAGAATGGAGAGGCATACAGGAGAACTGAGATCCCAGCTGATTAACATGGGTTGAGAATGTTGATACTCTTCCCTTAATAAATAACTGTTCAATCTGAGACAAAGCTGACTTGGTTTTGAGAGTCACATACCTTATATGATAATTAAAATTTCCATTTTCAGAAAAATAGACACCAAGATATTTAAAATGACGCACAACTTCAATTTTTCTTTTTTCCCAGTACCAATTATCAATATGACGAAAATGGCCTGTGTGATTAAAAATGACCACTTTTGTCTTTTCCACATTCAGAACCAATAATTTTTGTTGAAAATAACTATGTAATTGATTTCATTTACATTAAAGACCAACTTTAGAGTCCGAAAAAATCACCAGGTCATCAGCATATCCAAGATAGTTCAAATTCGTCTCACTATCTATTTTGGCACCATCGCTACCATTTAGAAATACTTCATTAAAGTCTGATATGTATAAATTCAACAGTAGTGGACTAAGGGGGTCTCCCTGGAGCACTCCTCGACCAATACTAACAAAGTCTGATCTTGTACCTTCTTGTTTAACAGCAGCTTAGGCCTTCTTATACAAATTACTTATGATTGAACAAAAATAAAGTGGAACTCCCCTGTTGATTAACAGTTCCCATAACTTGTGATGAGGAATACTGTCAAATGCTGCATGTAGATCTATAAATGCACTGTAAAGTTTTTGTGAACATCGTTGTGATTGTGATATAACATGCTGCAGTATGAATATGTTATCTGATATACTATAACCCTTTTGGAATGCCACTTGGTTCTCAGGTAATAGCTGGTTTACTTGCGCAAACTGGTACAATCTCGAAGTCAACAGTGTTGTAAAGATTTTACAGATGTGGGGCATTAAAGCAATCATACGAAAATTGCTGGGATCAGTAGTAATTCCCTTTTTATGTATTGGAGAAATTATTGTCTGTGCCCAATTAGATGGAATGTCAGCAGTTCTTAAAACTTCATTGAATAGGTTTAGCAACTCCCTCTGCACCTCAACTGGAAGACTTTTTAAAATTTCATTAGTTATACCATCAAAGCCAGGTGCCTTCTTATTTTTGAGAAAAGCAAAGATCTGCCGCAATTCAAGATGTGTAGTCTCAGAAGTCAACTGTTCAACGTTCTTCATTACTCTAATTTGTATTGGAGGAGGAACCAATAATACATCCACATCAGCCGGACAAAAATGCCTCTTAAGATAAGTTGCCCAGTCTAACAAAAAAGGCAAAGAAGTAACCAGATTCTTCCTGGGCTTCAAAAAATTAAAAACACTCCAAAAATTAATATTATCTTTACAATTGGCAAACTGTGTTTTAACAGATGAAAACCACAATTTTTTCTTCCAAGAACAGACATTTTTAAATTGTTTTTGTTTCAAAGCATAGTTCACAATAGTACTCTTGTTGGATTTGGCCTGTTGTAGGGCTAGTTGAGCTTCCTTCTTTGTCAACTTACAGTCTAAGTCAAACCAACGTTTACATCTCATTATTGGCAGTGACACCCTTGTCTTCTTGACAAGTCCAGCTTCCAAGAGGCCAACCGTTATTGCAGCACATGCTTTATCCTGAACTGAGTTAATATCCATTGAACTCTCACTCAAATACTAAACACTAGCTTATTTAAATTTTTGATACTGTTCCTTTTAAAGAGGCTAATAAAAATGCCGACCATCAGCAACTTCCAGGTGTACATTGTGTTGATTATACACAATTGAAGAGTTGTTATAACTAAACTGGGAATAGATTGGCAGATGATCAGAGCCAATCCAGTCCAGAACTTTGAAAGAGTTAAACAAATTTAGAGTGTCATCAGAAACCAAACAATAATCAATAATTGATTGTCGTTCACCACTAATAAATGTTACTTGGGCAGGTGAGTCCATTTCAACCCTACCATTCAGAATAATCAAACTGTTATCATCTGCAAACTTAATCAAACTGCTGCCATGTTGGTTAGATGTTAAATCATTTGATGTTCTCCATGATAAAAAATTACATTGTGATCTCAAGCTCTCCTGCATAACTCCAATTCTGGCATTACAATCGCCTAACAAACAAACAAAATCATTAAATTCAGTTTCATCATTAGCATCATTAAGCACTTTAGACAAAAAGGTTTTAACTTCAAAATTATCATGAACATAAACAAAACAACAACAATGCACCCAAATCATTTGGCAAACACAATCTCACGTAACCCCAGTTATCAAAAATAGCTGCAAAATGTTTTAAACTTATATTACGTTTGATCCCAATCAATATTCCACCTTTTGCATGTCCACGTTAGCCACCTTTAATTGCAGATTTTATATAAAAGTTAAATACTCTACCAAACATCAATGGAGGACAGATTTTGTCATCCAGTACCCATGTTTCCATCAAACAAAAAATGTCCATCTGCAAAAGTTTATCACAAAAAACATTATCATAATTACTCTTTAAACTGTGAATGTTCCAGCAGACCACTGAAAGATTTGACAAAGTTAATGGTGTTGCGTTGTGTTATTGTTGAACCAAGGGGGTATCCGACAAATTCCCAGAATTTGGAAATTGAGAGGAGGAATCATTTTGTGATAATCCAGAGGACACTTGTGACGTATTCCCTGGTGACATCTGAGAAACATTACCATTCCCGGTAATTGGTTCTTTACGGTGTTTGATGGGAGATTTTCTAGTACCATAAGAACGGTTGAATTTATTATTCTGCATAACATCCACAGCCTGCAGTTTACCAGTAGCCGATTTAACTCATGAAGATGACCATTAATGCTCAGCTTATTAGTCTTTAGATAAACATGGTTTCGCTTGTCAAGTTCCATTTTCAAATAGGGTCTCAGTTGCTTACGCATTTCATATGTTTCCCTTGTAAAGTGCCAATAAAAAGCCATAAATTTTAAAGTTATTCCAAGTAATAGGCAATCTTTTGAATCTGAAATTCTCAGCGGTATCAGCTTTTGTAAATTTCATATGTTCATCAAGAAAAATTAAGTTTTGGTAAATAGTTGCATTAGTCATATTTCTATATTGTGATTGCACATGACCAAAACAGTGAGGAAAAGGGTTTCCCTTTTCACATGCATTTAGTAGGAAATTCTGGTTTTTAAAAGTAGATTTGAATAAATGAGTTGGAAGAATTTCATCAAAACTTGTACTAAAATGATTTGAAAAAACTTTAATTGAAGAATTTAAATTTAGTCAATTTAGGTGATTTATTTGATTCATTTTATATTTGAGTCCACATTTGGATCCTAAAATTCTAAAGACTTCAAAAATTCTCTTGTGATTAAATTCCAAAACCCATTCGTAACCTACACATTTAAAATGCTTATATTTTGTATCTTTACAATTAACTCCAGATTTTTGCATATGATCCGTGTGAGACTGGTAATTAAATTTTAACCATTTTTGGTATCCATGATGAGTTCTAGGGCAGTGTTTATTTGAGAGATGAAAGTAAATTCCATGTCCTCCTCTTAAAGGGTGGCTATCAGTGTAATATTCAAATTTAGTTTGCCATTTGCATTCATAGGCAAAAATGTTTAATTGAAATCTGATGGGTTCAGGGTGTTCACTAGTATGTAAGAGGGTTATTCAAAAAGTAAGTACCGTTTTATTATAAAAATTAAATTACGCACACAAAAACATTTTCGTTACTAGTATTAGATGGATTGAAGTCTCCTGAACATTTTCATATAAAATACATGCAAATCGGAACATTGTTAATGATACTGGATCATTTTCCGTGACACTCTGCGCAGCGTTTTGCCTCCAGAAATGTTAAGCACCATCTATTGGGTAAAACAACAAATGAAAATTCATGTGTTGTTCTATTGCAGCTGGCATGTGTTGAAGGTGACTGAAGATAGCATACCAATGGCTACTCAAATTGTTTTGTCTGCTAGCTGTGAAGTGAGAGCTGTGATTCGATTTTTGTGCTAAAGTATATTCTGCTGCAAATATCCATCGAGAATTGTGACTTGTGTATGGTCCCACAGTAATGAGTGAAGGACGAGTGAGAAAATGGTGTAAAAAGTTTAAAAGTGGTCGCACAAATGTGCATGATGATATGCGGGGTGGCAGACCCAGTATTCAGACTAACAGCATCATTGAGCAGATCAACCAAAGACTGAGAAATGATAGATGTGTGACAATTAGTGCCTTGGCTGATGAATTTCCACACATTGGAAGAACCTCCATCCACACAATTGTTACAGAACAGCTTGGATACCACAAAGTGTGTGCAAGGTGGGTCCCAAAAATGTTGACTGATGATCACAAAGAGCAAAGAATGTCCACTGCAAAAACATTTTTGGAACGTTTTCAACAGGAGGGTGACAATTTGTTTTCACAAATTGTTACAGGTGATGAAACCTGGATATCCTACATCAATTCAGAAACCAAAAAACAGTCATTGCAGTGGCGCCATTCAAATTCACCCAAGCCAATAAAGTTCAAGCAATCACCATACTCTAGTTGCAAGGTGATGGCTACTGTTTTCTGGGATGAACAGGGTATTCTGTTGATTGATTTCATGGAACGTGGATCAACCATTACAGCTGCTGTGTACTGTGAAACTCTTACTAAGCTGCGCCTTGCAACAAAAATCGTTGACATAGAAAATTGTCATCTGGCATAACCCTCCTTCATGACAATGCACGTCCTCACACTGCTGCAATAACCACACAGAAAATTAAAAAACTTCATTGGGAACAGTTGGATCATCCTTTCTATAGCCCTGATCTTGCACCTAGTGACTTCTTTCTTTTATTGCATTTGAAGCAATGGCTTGCTGGACAATGGTTTGCAGATGATGAGGAACTGAAGACTGCTGTTGTCAACTGGTTAAAATCCAAGCCACCAAACTTCTATGCAGAGGGGTTGCGAAAATTAGTTAAGCGTTATGAAAAATGTGTTACCCGGAATGGTGACTATGTAGAAAAATGAATATTTATTGTCACACTTCTAAATTGACATTAACCATTTAAAACTGTTCAAAAATGACAATTATTTGATGTTTCACGTTGTTGGAGGCAAAACGCTGCGCAGAGTGTCACAGACAATGGTCCAGTATCATTACAAATGTTCTGATTTTCATATATGTTATATACAAATGTTCAGGAGACTTCAATCTATGTAATACAGTTAACGAAAATGTTTTTGTGTGCGTAATTTAATTTTTATAATAAAACGGAACTTACTTTTTGAATAACCCTCGTATAAGTAAGGTGACTATACAAGGTAATTGCATTATTGCTAGTTGATGACTAAATTTGACTCTACACACATATTCATGCTTGGGTTCATAAGTGCAAGTTACCAATTCAGCATTAATATTGATATCTATTTTGCAAGCTTTGGAAAGTAGTATAAAAGGTAAACTTACAATTAATATTATTGCTGTGTAAAATTTGGCCATAATCTATAATAAAATGCAATAAAAGAATTTTAGTAATTCAAATGAATAATAAAATTTTTTGCTTTGACATAAAACAGTATAAAAGTTTTGATGTCAAATTTGGAAAATAGTTTTCCCTTTTTAAATTCTAAATAATGGTTTCTAAATTTGTTTGGTAATTGAACTCTAACTAAATCTTGAATTCGTTTTCTAAGTATGGAAGGTACTCTGTAAGATCGAGCTTTGTTTTTTCGAAATTTTTCATTTATTAGATAGGGACTGAAGATAAAATCCTCTTGCAGATTTGTTGATTGTATATCTCCAATTTCTCCTATTTGGGGTCAACCCTTTTCGCAAGCATTGTCCAAATATACTTCCCCTATGTTGCTTAAATCATTTTGAGATGTTTTTATTATGATATGACTTAGTATCATAATATCTACTTCAGGATAAGTAGCCCACGTGTGTATATGTAATGCATTATCAAAAGTTTTAGGGTTAGTCTGTAAATGTGTTTTAAATGTAACATCATCTCTATAAGTGGTTTTAATCCTAGGAGCACAATATTGATAACTATTTTTGACACATTAAATAGTACATTTAATTCAGGTTCTAATTGCCATTTTTTAAATTTGCATACTCCTTTTGGACAATTGTTAGCTTTGGGAAACCATTCACATGTTCCTTCAGCTAGATTTTGGTTTGCATTTGGAAAAGCTCTTTCCCATGAATCTTCATCTAGACAAACTTGCTTAGAGGAACATGTCCCATTTTTCATCTCACAATATCCCATAACTTCTCTTTTTAAATGTACTGGAAAAGTGTAATATTGAAATATGTGATCCCATTTACATAAAAAGTCTGAGAAAGAAATTTCTAATTTAGTATAGCGGGAGATGCCTGGAATGTACAATTTTAGACAATGTTTTAGGCAAAGTTGCAACATTACCTTTAATTCTATCTTTTTTTAAAGTGCAGGCTTTTTCCAGAATAGTTATAGTTTCTGAACTTTGACAGTGTTCTTTAAATTCGAGGGTGCTGAGGCTTTGTAACATTGATGTTATCAGTAGAAAAATGATACAGTAGAAACTCATCTGTGGGAATATAATTGTTTTACTTTTAGTATAATTGTGATAACTAATCCTAAAGCAAATATTATTATTACAAAAAATATTGTTTTAATAATTGCCCAAGCACTCGAGAAAAATGACCCTACTCCTTCAAATGCATTACTGACTCCACCAAACATTACTTGTCCAATGGGAACATCTTTAACATCTCCTGTAGTATAACTAGTTTGGAAAACTGCAGTCTTGTTCAGTAATTTAATTTCAGGAACATTTAAACAAATTTCAATTTCTCTACAAGATTTTTTATCTGAATGTATCAGACATAATTCTTCATTAGCACATTTTAGATTAGTATTAAAATCAATTGTATATTCATTTTCTAGTGTTTCTAATCTTACAATTAGGGAATGGACTATTATACCCTTAAAAACAACATTAGCAGTTCCAAGTAAGCATAAACTTTTAGCAGTTATCACTAAAGTAGCATGTGTAAAACAAGAGTAACATCCTCTAATGTGTTTAATTGCCTTTAGTTCAGGGCACACATCAGTAATATAGACTGATGTTGGTATTACATAATGTATTTGCGCACATTAGCATTATTGTCGTATATTGCTTGCCATAGGTGTTCAATTTGGGTGATTAACACCTAGGTATTTGTGTTACTTCTGTTTCGTTTTTCGTATCTACAAGTTGTAGATGTTAACAGTCTGGCCAGATGTCTCAAACTATTTATTGTAACCGATGAAGCAATACTGCTTCATGAAGACAGCAATATTTGTATCTCCACCATTTTAAGTTATTGCCAATTAGGCAAATAAACTGTAAGTCAATAAACAGTTTATTATAACAAACCATAATTCCACTGCGTAAAATAAACTCTACAATTGGTAGCAGAGCTACAAAGTCTACATGATTGATAAAAATTGGCTGGAAAGAAGGGAGGGAACTTTGAACAACATGACAGCAAGAAGACTGCCAGACATTTTGAAAAGAAAATCGCCGTTAATATACTGCAAACTCTGAATTTGATTTTGTCTAAAGATTAGACAAATTGGCTGCAATAATTAAGAACTTTTTACAATGTATATTCAATTTCACTACTGCAAGCCAAATCTGCTGAGATTTTTCAATCTGGATTTCACAACTAAAACTGAAATTTCATTTTGTAAATTTTCTCTACTACGATTCAAATTTCATTTTGCCGATATTACAACAACGCCTACATTTCTCTATACAAGAATATGGACAACAACTTTCAATTTTCAGTTTTCAAATTTAAAGTCAATTACAAATTTGAATAATCGCAATTTTGTTGAGTCAAAGACAATTCCTAATTTCTTACAACGTATCAACTACAGAAATGGCAACAGCAGGCAATAGTAACAACAGTATTATTACTAGCCTTGAAAAATTAAACGGCAAGAACTACAGGAGTTGGAAGTATAATCTCCAAATGATTCTAGAAGACCGAGATTTATGGGGCTTCGTGGAAAATATCGAGATTGAACCTGTTACCACCGATGAGAAAATACTACGAGAATTTCGCCAGCATAAGCGACGTGCTTTAACTACGATTGTTTTACACATCAATTCAGCCCAGCAAGAAATTACTCGAAAATCTAGTACAGCTCATGAGGCCTGGACAGCGTTAGAAGACCACTTCGAACTTAAATCAGTCGTTCGCGTTCTACAGCTGCGAAAGCAATTTGTTGCAATCAAGCTGAAGGACAACAAACCCATGACCGACTATTTGAACCGAATTACTATTTGCGCTGACCAGATGGAAGCTGCTGGAAATAAAATTCCAGACAAGGAGATCGCTTTTTCCATGCTATCGGGATTACCTGATTCATACGATTACATCGTCGCACAGTTTATTGGTATTAATGACGTCCGTCTAACTTCAACCAGCATAGCCAATTTACTGACGATAGAGTATGAACGCCGCAAGTTAAGAACTGACGAAGTTAAAGAAAGTTCTGAACAACCAGCAGAAGAACTTTACGCATTTCGTGGCAAACAGCAAAAGCCAAAATCCGCTGTTAAATCCACCAAGCAATTTGACTTCAACTGCTACAACTGCGGAAAACGTGGACATATGGCCAAGGATTGAAGAAGCAAGAAACAGCAACTGTATAACGCCAAATCCAATCATCCGATAGAAACTCTCTTACTAAATACTGAGAGTGGAAACAATGACTGTTGGATACTTGACAGTGGTTGTACCAACCATGTCAGCTACGTTAAGTCCTGGTTTAAAGCCATTACCAAAGTCCAGACTAAGGATGTTTTGACTGCCGACGCAAACAGCAAATTAAAGATTGCAGGCTCGAATACTGTAACAAGGAGCTTGAGACATTATTCTCGAATCATGGTATCATCCACCAGCGCACAAATGCATTCACACCACAGATGAATGGAGCAGCTGAAAGGCTGAACCGCAAGATTCTTGACCTGACGAGAACTTCATTGAACGCCATGGACATACCCAAATACTTTTGGGGATAAGCAGCACACACCGCTGTTTATATCCTGAACCGTTCATACACCAGAGCTTTGGGAAACCAAGTTCCAGAAGAACTTTGGACAATGACCAAACCCAGCGTTAAACACCTGAGAACATTTGGATGTACCGCTTACGTGCACATTCCAAAAGAGAAAAAACACAGTAAACTGGACAACCGAGCTGAACGCTGTATGCTACTGGGGTATGCATTTGGAAGAACTAGAGGATATCGCCTTTGGAGTTTTGAGAATAAAAAAATTATATTCTCGAAACACGTCACCTTCAATGAAACCTTACCAGCACACACATCCAGTAAAACACCAACAAGTACAGTGACACTGGAAGACGTAACCAACGAGCAACAGAGCGACGACGCATCTGAATACGAAAGTGCAGATGAGGTCGAGCCTGACAGTGGTATTGAAAGGACCATGTACGACTCGTTGGATCAAACCAAGGTTGAAACATCTCCACCTGTTGTAAGCGAACCACAAGAACCAGTGGACAACGCACCACGACATGGAAGACCTTGTAAAAATAAGCTTGTACCAAATCCTTATGGATGTAAGGGGAAACCAAAGAAAGAACCTGTACAGTCCAAGGAACCGCCAAATGTTGAGGAGGAGGAAGTCTGCGAAATAGTTGAACTTCTTCACACCGATTTGGGCGAACCGCTAACGATTGAAGATGCTCTAGATGCTGAGGACTCAGAAGAGTGGTCCAAAGCAATTACACACGAATTAGACACTCTTAACGACCGTGGAACCTGGATGATTCCAGAACAAATTCCAGACACTATGAAACCTGTGGGATCTAGGTGGATTTTCAAGAAGAAAACTGACGTAAATGGCAACATTAAGTGTTACCGCACCAGATTAGTTGCACAGGGATTTACGCAAAGGTATGGTACCAACTATTTTCATACTTATGCGCCAGTAATCAACTTTGTGATTTTGCGACTATTATTCGCATTTGCCTTTGTGTTAAAGTGGAAGTCACAACACATCGACATCACGTGCGCATATCTCTACGGAAATTTGACCAAAGAGATCTACATGAAAGTGCCAACTAATTGTCGTTTGCAAAATGGAAACGCAAACATTGTAAGACTGTTGAGACCAATTTACGGACTTAAACAGAGTGGACGAAACTGTTACAAGTGTTTGCATGACACACTCACCACCCTGAAACTCACAAGATTATCAGCATGTAACTGTGTGTATAAATACAACAATAGCGCATACATTGCAGTATATGTTGATGACCTCATTATATTTGGTAAAGATGACCAAACTATAAGTGACATTGTGCGTGAGTTGGAGAAGCATTTTACCTTGAAAAACCTTGGAAGTGCTTCTTATATCTTAGGAGTGCAAATCCACCAGACAGTGGATTCCATCTCCATGTCCCAAACAAACTATATTCAACAAGTGTTGAAGAGATTTGCAATGGGAAATTGCAAAAGCATTAGTACACCGATGGAGACTAACAAGAGACTGGAACCGAATGAACTATCCAGTTGCAGTACTCTTCAAACTATTTACCGACAGGCTATTGGGTGTTTGAGCCAATTAGCTACGCATACCCAACCTGATATTTTGTTCTCCGTAACCAAACTCGTGCAGTTCAGTAATAACCCAAGTGAGGAACATTGGACTCAAGTCAAGCGAATTTTGAGATACCTGAGTGGCATTCAACAACCGGTATAATCGCTTTCTTTGGAAACATTCCAATTTTGTGGCGATCAATCAAGCAGCGTTGTATCGCGTTATCTACAATGGAAGCAGAATACCTCGCAATGTCGAAGACTGCCAAGGAAATCATCTGGATGCAGAACTTGTGTCGTGAGTTATTACCAACAACAAACTTCGATATGGTGACTCTAAATTGTGATAACCAAAGTGATATTCACTTTGCGGAAAATCGTATTGAAAATCGACGCAGTAAGCATATTGAGATTCGTTCGCATTACATTCGTGAGTTGATTGAAAAGAAATTAATCAAACTAAGTTTTATAGCTTCAGAAAAGAATGTTGCTGATATTTTCACCAAACCGTTAAATGTTAAGTCGCATAATTATTTTTGTAAATTTTTGTTTAGATGCGCACAAATTCTAAAGAAGGGGGAATTTGTTGGTATTCCATAATGTATTTGCACGCATTAGCATTATTGTCGTATATTGCTTGCCATAGGTGTTCAATTTGCGTGATTAACACCTAGGTATTTGTGTTACTTCTGCTTCGTTCGTCGTATCTACAAGTTGTAGATGTTAACAGTCTGGCCAGACGTCTCAAACTATTTATTGTAACCGATGAAGCAATACTGCTTCGTGAAGGCAACCATATTTGTATCTCCACCATTTTAAGTTATTGCCAATTAGGCAAATAAACTGTAAGTCAATAAACAGTTTATTATAACAAACCATAATTCCACTGCGTAAAATAAACTCTGCAACTGATATTGATAAGTTTTTTGCTACTAGACTGAGAACTAAAGGAGAACTTTGAGTTAACTTGGAAACTAGTGTGCCTTTGTGTCCTACAGTTATGTTGTGCACTGTATGCATAAGAGGTAATTTAGTGATTTTAATGTCCTTTAAAGTGTATAAATATGATTTTTGAACTTTTGCTGTCATTCTATTTTCAAATAAAGAAACTGACACCATCTTCTCATCAAATAAAAATTGAGTATCATAAGGTCTTTTTGCTTGTACTGCACCTATATGTCTAAAATCAGGTCTATTGAGATGACTGGCTTCATCGATATAAGCTTCTGATGGATCAATCACTCTTTGTATGAAAAACTGATCCAACATTTCAGTTGGTTGTTCATAATTTTTTATAATTTGTAAATAAATGGTTCCATCCTTAAAAGTGTGTACTTTACCTACATCTTCTACTAATTGTTCTTCATTTCCTACTAAAATTTTAATTTTAGGGTAGCACTGTTTACCAGTTATTTTTTGTACATGATAAGTATTTTCATATTCAGGAATTAAATAATATCTGTAAAAATGGCAAGGTTGGTAATAAATGATCCAACAATAACTCCATAATCCAGCAGATCCAGCATGACAGTCTGATACTCCTGGCCAGGCAAGGGATTCGGTGGTTAATCCAGGAAATTCTATGTATCTGTGACACTGCCATCCCCAATTACATAATTCATGATTGGCACATGATAGAGTGTTAACATGATGTACTGTCACAGGAAAAGTGTAATATTGGGAAGTAGTAGACCACTCACATTCTACTGATTCAAATACTAATTTCATGTCTGTAATTACTGCTCCTAATTGGTTACTTCTAATCCATAAACATTGTGAATAACCTAAGTTCTGTAGAGTGATTTGGGATTGTATAGTAAATTTGGCAGTCAGATTTTTGAGACTTATGATCTTTGGTACAAATCTCTGTTTGAGTCTGTAGGTTCTTCTGCTCATTACATGTGTTTAAAACTGCTTTGCGGTCAAAATGACAGCTTTGGTCGTTCTAGTGTTAAATTGTAGAACTTCCTTACATTCATTTTCCATTTTGTAGTAAATATTACAGAAGGTTATTGCAATGTTAGCAATCATTCTGTTGATTCTTTCAGATTGATTCATTTTTTGTCAAACTTGAATCTATTTGGTGTAAAAATATATATAAGTAATCCCGAAATAACAAATTATTTTCTCTAAAATAGTTTTAAATTTTATGATTTTATTTTAAATTCTAACTACAAGATCTGATTTGTTTAAAATTAAAAACCTGAAAAGACCTTTGACCCGACCTGTGTTATTACTTATAAAATGGCGGCAGCACATAAAATGGTCTCAGCACCACTTGTTATGGTTCAACCTTAGTAAAATTTTAAAAATCAACTGAATTTTATAAATTCAGTAAATATTCCATAAATTTGTCTAAAAAATTTTAAGTTTTAGTAGGGTCATATAAAATTTAAACCATAACCCCACACTATAGCCCACACTTGGTTTCTGAATATTGAGTGCTTCAGTTTTTCAACAAAAAAAATAAAAATTTCAAAATAGAAAATTCAAGAAATTTAAAACAAATTTTCAAAAAAAAATTTAAAAATCAAGATATAAAATTAAAATATAATTTAAATAATAGAAAAAATAAAAAAATTAAAAATAATAAACAATTAAAGAGAAATTAATAATTAATAAAATGTAAAATTTAGAATTAAAAAAAATTTTAATGGAAATAAAAATTAAAATTCAAGAAGATAATAATTAGATAATTACATTTAATTTAAATATACATTTCAAAAATTAAATATTAAGAGAAAATTAAAAATTAAAGAAATAAAATTAATAATAAAAAATTTAAAAATTAAAATTAGAAAATTCAAAATGTTAAAAGAAAAATTTAAAGAAAAATTCAATTAAAATAAACATTTAAGAAAATAAAATTTAGAGAAAAAAAAGAAATAAAATTAAAAATAGAAAGAAATTTAAAAATTAAAATTAGAAAATCCAAAAAACAAATTCAAAAAATATTCAATTAAACATTTAAGAAAATAAAACTTAAAGAAATAAAAGGAAGAATAAAAATAAAATTAAAAAAAAAATTAAAATTAAATTCAATTTAGGAAATAAACAGAAATTTGATCTTCAACTAATAGAAAAAAATGTTTTATAAAATATTTATTTATTTGAAATCTAAGATTTAAAAATAAAAATTTAAAATCTAAAATTTAATCAAATTCAAAATAAAATCTAAAAATTTAAATCAAAAAAAAAATTAAAATGAAAAATACAAGTTAAAGGTTGTTTATTGTTTCAGAGCAAGATTAGTTGCAGAGGGGAACAGACAAGTCAAAGGAAAAAATTATGATAATGTGTATTCCCCTGGAATCAATTTTTTCATAATAAGATTATGTTTTGCAGTTCTTGTAGGTAAACGAAATTGGTTACATCACCAATTAGATATTGCAGGGGCATATCTATATAGTAATCTACACCATAATATACTAATGAGGCCGCCAGCGGAAATTGAGCACTTGGGTAGAGCTCTTTCCCTGAAGGTGTTATATGGATTATACCAGAGCAGAAAAGAGTGGTTTCTGCATCTGAGTGTTGTACTAAAACTTTTGGGGTATAGAAGCATTGATGGAGCTGCTTGCCTATACGCTAAGTATTCTTGTATTGTTCTTGCAGTATATGTAGATGATGTGGCTATGTTTGCCAAATCTAATAAATACATTAATGAAGCTACTTGAGATTTACAGAGCGTATACGATGCTAAGGCCATGGGGCCAATCACGGTGTGTCTTGGAATCAACTTTTTACTAAGGAATGGATACATTGAGATACATCAAGCAAATGCAATAGACATTTTGGCAAAGACATTCCCTAACATCAAGCTGAAACCAACAACCTCACCTTTGGTAAAGAAGGAAACTCAAAAGATGTTTGAAAGGGGAAACAGTCAATGTCCCATACAAGAATGTCATTGGAGCTTTACTACACCTGGCGCAGAGAATGAGACTGGACATTTCATTGGCAGTGGTGTTCTTAGCCCAGTATGCTGCCAATCCCACCATCCACCATTGGGACCAACTGAAGAGACTACTAAGCTACGTTTAATTTTACTAGATATAATGTTTTAACTCTTTACAGGGATAAATGTGGCAACAAGGATGGTAAACTACAGTTGATAGCGCATGTAGATGCTTCAAGGATTGCATGTCCAACTGACAGTAAATCCATTTCTGGATTTATAGTCAAGTGTGGCAATGGTATAGTATCCTGGCAAAGTGCAAAGCAGTCCTATGTGGCGCAATTGACAATGGAGAGTGAATATATCGCCCTGTCAGAAGTTGCTAAGGAAATGCTCTGGCAAAACCAGATTGTACTAAACTGGGGAATTGTCGAATTTAGTGTTCCGATAGTTTATTGCGAAAATAAGTCAGCAATCCATTTCTCAAACAATCAAATTGAGAATTGTAGATCAAAATATATAAAAGCCAGATATCATTTTCTTAGAGATTGTGTTCAAGAAAATGAATTTGAACTATGATTTGTTGAGACAACTGCAAATCTAGCGGATTTCTTAACAAAAGCACATGTTAAGCCTGCTTTGGATGTAATTGTTTCAAAATTGTTTAAATCTTTAGTTTAAATGGAACACTGTATTTGGAATTAGTAAAAATTATGATTAAATTCACGATAATTGGTATAGGGGAAATGTGTTGTGTTTTTGTACCAACAATTGTCATATTTTATCACCATTTTGCCTCAGTTGCCATTATAGGTTGTTTGTCTTGTTATTTAGCTCATAAAGAGCATCATTTTGTCACATATAAGATTGCTTACTAAATTGTAATGTGTTTTCTTAGTTACAGACATTGATGACCACTTTGCTGTACTAAAAGTATGTTGTTAAATGGACTGAATATCATTAAGTATGTTTAAAAAATGTTAAGAATTTCATTTATAGGGATTAACAATGATCCACAATGTTAACTTACAATGAAATTACAATTTAATGTGATATTAATGCGATACAAAGCCAAATTTAATTAGTAAATTTATTGCCTGGTGACATCATTCATAGGTCACCATGGTCCTTTAAAGTGGTGCATTACCTCTAAAAGGTGATATGCATAGGTTCTGTATTAGAATCTTCAATTCTAAAACATTATTGTTTATAGAACCTCATTTTATTAAGATCAGCAAATCTTAATCATTGTTTTGTGCTATCAATTAGCCCGTGCTAAATGAAATTAATATCGGTTGTAATACCTCAGCGAAAATAACTGGTTAAATCGCGTTTTGCTATCGCTGCAATATGCGTACATGTATATTGGGGTCAAGATTTTACACTCACTTGCAATTTTGTCGGCTATGAATAAAGACCTACTTGTAACTCAAAGTTTCATGAAGTTATATGGCAAAGTTAATTAAGCTCTAATCAGTATCTTAACATTAAGTAACTTATTATAAGTAGTGCAAGTCATTTGGCGACTTTGCATATGTTACTTTTAGTAACCATTAAGATTCAATTCCAAACTCTTGCTTTGGGGACATTTGTGAGTACAACTCTTTGTCTAAACTAGATGCCTGTAAATAGCTTAGCTACCTAATTATATAATTTCCAATGATATAAAACTTAGAGATTGAAAGTCGATACAAAATAATCCCAACATATACTAATAGCGGTATTTTATTTGGGCCAATATTGTAGCAAACCAACAAATTTGAATTGGCGCCAATTAGGTTAGTTGGTTGCCTATTTGTATGGCACCAGGACCTATGTTTTGAACTTCTTTGGCCATGGATCAATGACTGATGTACCTTATTTTGTTTATTTTTTCCAACGCCAGCTTCAACATCACAAGGGACCATAAGTCCTTTAGCGGATATATCATCTATTGCAATAGTGGCATGATAGCTTGGTGGTCCAAAAAACAATCTTGCATTGCCCACTCAACTATGGAGTCAGAGTATATGGCAATGTACATATTGACTAAAGAACTGGTATGACTCAATGGTATAATGGTGTTTTATTAATTATTAATTTGTTCATCTATTTGGTCATTGACCTATCATTTGTTTATGTTTCTCTAGGTCACTCTAAGTCATTTGAATACATGCATTACCCAGAAAAGGTGATTTGCACTGGTTCAGTGCTTTAACCTTAAGTTATTGCAGAAATTGTTTACTGAACCTAATAAAATAAAGATCTAATGATCTTTAAATTGTTATTACATTAAGAATTAGTTGCATACTAACTTTAATTAATGTGATTTTTATTAATGATATCCCAGTGAGAATAATGATTCAAATCACATTTTGCGTAGGCCACAACACATGTAATTTACTTTGTTTGCTTGAATTTATCTATTATCAGTCTAGCTAACTGATAACTGCATATTGAATAGTATTTGCATAGGCAATTTGTTGAGTAGAGCAAAACACTCCAACAATGGTTATGGGCCCAGGAGTAGTCTATTAACTTTATCATTGTCTTCTACAGGCTTCTTAACTTCAGATGTTAAATTCAAAGAAGACCTCTTTCACCTGATTGCATCATCCCTTTATGTGAGACAAAATACTGCAGTGCAATAACAACTCAAGACTTCTCTTCTACATTGTGTGAAACATATTTGGTATTGTGAGCAAATACTAATTTAAAACTGTGCTTTTGTGGCAATTTATTAATTGCATTTGTGTGTGCTTGTGCTGTTTCATTTGGATAATTTTAGGAATTCTTATCTACACATTCAAATGGTTGAGCCTTTAAAATATGTTTCAATTGAGAAACTTGATGGTAAAAATTATGCTAGCTGGAAAGAGCAAATTGAAGTTGTTCTTCCTGGGATTGATTGTTGGGGCTTCATGGATGGGACCGAAAGGCCCCTTCCAGACAATGCTTCATATGAGTTCCAAAAACGCTATAATTGCTGAAAGGCTTTGGCATACATGACCATAGCTATGAATGTGACACCAGATATTTTGAGTATGATTATACGCATGAAAAATCCCAGAGATGCCTGGGAAGAATTGAAAAAGGCTTTTCAGCCAACTTCCAGAGCTAGGCATTGTGCTTTGTTAAGGGTATTGGGCCTCATGCAAATGAAGCCAAGTGAAACAATTCCATCCTTTGTGACTCACATTTTTGACCTCACTGAAGATTTCAGAAATATGGGTTTTGATATCATAGATAAGCACCTTTGTTGTACAATAATCAGTTGCTTACCAGATGTTTGAGCTGGTGGTTCAGCAGTTATACAAGCTGCCAGATGACAAGTTCACAGTAGCCAAGATTAGGTATTATTATTGGGGTTTTTTTGTATGGAGCACTCAGGCATTCAGCCTATGACTCCCCCCTTCCACAGTCTCATTTCCACAGTATTATTCGATTTTTGCGACGAAGCCACCGTTCCCCCAACCATTTCCATCCACCGGATGAGTCGGGGGAAGGAATGGATGAAAAAACCCATCATCCATTCCACGTGTTGGCAGTGGTCGGGATTCGAACTCTCAATCTCCTGACTCCCAGTCCACGCTTTTACAGACTGGGCTATTCGACTGCCACACAGTAGCCAAGATTAAAAGTGAACTTATGGCTGAAGTATCACAAGTCAAACAAAGGATGGCTATAAATGGGAAAAATGGACTATGTGAGCAAAGGGCCTGATAATAACAGAAGACAAAAAAAGAATAACAAAAATATTAATGTTGAACATAATGCTAATAATGTTAATGTATTGCAGACAGGAAACTAGAAGTCATCTAAGAACAATAATAATTCTAGATCCGGTAAAAAGAAGAAGAAAGTAACTTGTTTTAGATGCCAGAAGCAAGGCCACATTGCCAAAGAATGCAGGGCATTAGTGCCAGTGGCCAGACTTGGCCAGGCTATTAAATAGACCTGGCCAGCAAGAAGAACAAGAAGAAATTGATTTTACTAATCCTGAATATAATGATTGGATTTTAATGACCTATAGCATTTCCAGCTTTGCTACAATGGACCATGTGGTGATAAACAGAAGTGCAAGTGTATCATAAACAACGAAGCCACAAGCCACTTCTGCAATAACTGGTTCCATAACTTCTGCAGGACTGGTTCCATAACTTTAGGAATTATGAGAGTAAAGCAAGCACTACAGGCAAAGGCGATTCAATTGACATTATAGGCAACCCTGTACACTCCTGAGACCCTGTACACTCCTGACTCTTGTGTGAACTTAATAAGTGGGTCTAGAATAGACCAAAACAAAATGATCCAAATTACAGCAAATAGAAAACATATAGTCAAGGCTAAAAGGGTAATGTTATATTTGAAGCGCCTCTCTCTAATTGTTTTTATGTTGTACAAGGAATTCCAATATTTCCAAGAAAAGGGGAAGTTGTTTGCTTAACTTCTGGCGAGCTGTCACATAGCAAACTCAAGCATCCAGGTCACCAGACGATCAAAAACATGATACGTGGTGAAAAAGTGATAAGACTACCAAATAAGAAAGTGTCTGCGACAATTGAACATTGTGATGTTTGTAGACAAACAAAATCAAGTAAGGCTAAAAGTAAGACATTAATACCAGTTAAAGCAATGCAAATTCTAGATTTGATTCACGTGATGACGGAACGTGATGACAGAATGTAATGACAGAGCAACAACAAGTACACGCAGTAAACGAAAAAGAGGTGATGCTACACAGACAGCTGGGACACCCTGACGATGGCATATTCCAGCAGATGATGAAGGATAGAACCCCAGAAGGCATGCCAGTGATAAAAGGTTTCAATAGCGGATTCTGCAAAGTGTGTAAAAGAGCCCATATGGCATGTGCGATTGCGCCACGAATAAAAGGCAAGCAAATTGCGTGTGCTATAGCTGGTACATGTCCATTGCTGGGGTCCAACCAATGTGGTAGGCATTGATGGGAGTCAATACATAGTGACTTTTATTGACGATTTTAGCCAGAAAACTAAAATATATTGCATCAAATGAAAATCTGTCATTGCCTGTTTAAGTTGTTTATTACAGTAACTGAACGTTCCAGTAACCAGAAATTCAGGACCATAAGGACTGACAATTGACTAATTTTGTTACTAAGAAATTGACTCTTTTCTAGCTAATCTAGGTGTACGACTCAAGCAAACAAACGTTTACATGCCCAAACAGAACGGTTCAACAGGACACTACTTGAAGGAACCAGGTGTTTGCTGTTTGACAGTGGGCTAGATCCGACGTTTTGGCCTAAAGCTGCAACAAGTGCTACGTTTCCATATAAAAGGACTGGTCACTGGAAATTAAATGGCAGAACACCAGATGAGTTGTAGTGTGGTAAAGTACTTACTTTCATAAACTAAAGCTTTTTGGCACAGAAGCCTGGGTGCATATACCAAGTAAAAAATGACGCAAACTGGATCCAAAAGCTGAGTGCGGTGTGTGATGGTCAGCTATGCTGAGAATACAACAGGGTACAAGATCTGGATGCCCTCTTCCAGTAAAGTAATTAAATTGATAAGCATTTGTTTCAATAAAAAGCCAATAAAGGGGGAACTACAGACGGATCCAGTAAGCCAACCAGCCAAAACCTTTGCTGGTGAGAATACCCAGGGAAAAGATGTCAACCAGAAGCCAAACATTAATGATATCGTTCCAGCAATTAATCTTTATTGCATTTATAATAGCTCTAGTGACAACAATGTAAAAGATAACGGTTCAAGCTACCCGGGAATTAGTCCAGATGCAAGTGAGGATGGAGACAATAACAACGGTACCAGTGGTGTTGGGACAATGTCCCAGAGTGGCCGATCATTGATTCCAACATCATTTACTCCGCACAAGCACAGGATGGAACAGGTAGCAACCAACTCATCATCTCCTAGGTCATCACAACTAACCAGTCCACAACCCAGAGAGAAAAAATGAATTGAAGTTGAGGGCGCATTAGAGCTGACTCCAAAGTCCAGACGACACCAGTCAAGATGACGACGCAAGCTCCAAGACAACAACCAGCTAAGCAGCAACCACTCCTAAAGCAACAACCTGCTAATGCTAAAGCTGTTGCAGTAAAGAGCCAAGCTGTTAGGAAGTCTCTGTAATGAGAGTTGAAACCGGTAAAAAGATATATATGTAACCGACTTACAGTGAAAAAAGACAGAATACAACTGCAACAATCAAAGTAACTGGTGGGACTATGCTGAAACGGTGGAAAAGCAGTGATGACGAGTCAACTAGTGATCAAGATGACAACGGCAACAAAGGAAACAGAAAAGCAGTTAGGTTCGACCCACAACTTAGATCTGTTGAAGAGGAGACAGATGATGAAGTGGAGGGATACATTGATACAAAGAACACTGTTACTAACTATGTTTATTTTACATTTGATAATACTTTAGTTACTAGCATCTATATGCCAAAAAACTATGAAGTGATGCAGATGAAAGAAGCCGAATATTGGAGAGCTGCAATGGATGAAGAGATAAACATTATGGCTGAATGTAAAGTGAGGGACATAATGGTACCAGTGGAACACCAGTGAATGCTCTCAAATCGCTGGGTCTACACCATAAAAAAACCTGATGGTTGTGTGAAACAATTCTGTGCCCATCTAGTGGCAGGTGGCCACAGGCAAAAAGCAGGAATCGATTATGATACTTATTACTCACCTGTGGTTAACTTTACTCTAATACGATTAGGTTTTTCAGTTTTAGTTGGCCAATTGGGTTGGGAGCATTATAAGGTGGACATAGCTGGCGCCTACCTGTATGCAGACCTGAAGCACAATATCTGAATGCGGCTTCCTCAGGAGTACGAGGCGATGGGAAAGTCTCATAAAAGTAAAGAATTGTTTTAGATAATGATACTGCAGTTCAGTAAACTTGTGTTTTTCTTTTCAGTTTCTTATGACATGCTTGAACTGCACTGTCACTAGAATCACTCTCTGAAACACTTTCAACACCTAAAATTACAAGTTCCTGCAAGAACAATACAGTGTAAATTTGTTTTGTTTTGTAGATTACCAATAAAATACCAGCTCCAAAATTCCAATGTATAATATTAAATTATTTAAGTGTTAATTTACTGTTTAAATTGTTATATTTTTAGTGAAAACTGACAAAATAATTGTAACTGAATCTGAAGATGAAAAGACATTTTTTGAAAGATTGCAAACTACATTTAAAACAAGAACATGTAATTTTGCAATTTATAAAGGAAATAGAAGTCGCATTCTTGAGGAAATTGCTGTGAAAGATATTAACAATCTAAACATCTATGTAAATGTAATTTTAACATTATTTAAACATAATAATTAATTTTTAGTTAAATTGGTTTATAGGAAAAACCTGCATCTACAGTGACAATTGCAATTATTGATGATTAATGTGCTTCCACATCTGTTAATTCTACAGTCATTCAAATTGCAATAATTAATAAAATTTTAAATAAAACATTAGATGATGTTGATTTGCATTCAGATACTGATGAAGTAGTAGACATATTTCACCCATTTAACATGTAAGTTACTTTAATTATTAATTAAAGGATTTGTTATAATATATATTCTACTTTTAGTCAAGATTACAAAAAAACAGATAGATTTTTAAGTTGTATATCAAAAATACTTGAAATTGATGCCAGTTTTATTAATCCAATAACAGTTTTTGTAAAGCATACTCAAATTTATGGTGATAGTATTAAATGGTTTAAACATCTTTCACTAACTGATCAACTGTTTAATGTAAGTTTATACATTAATAGAAATTGTATAATTTGAT
>JAAFCF010007106.1:0-39086 GCA_013389785.1 Helicorthomorpha holstii
AGTAAAATCTGATTGGTACTATACCTTGTAATAGCTGCATAATCAATTTTTTCATACTGATGATCTTTCACATCTTCATTTACAGTTTTGTTCACTGGAACTAAATATCCATCTTTATCAATTCCATCCTCATCTCTTTTTAAACAACTTTGAGCTAATTCAATTTTAATTTCAGGCAATTTAACTCTTTCTGAGCTAAAATAAGCAATTACTTTAACATTTAATTTTATTGCATTTTTTATATAAACTTATTCTGCTTACGTTGTTGTGTTTTGAGACTGGAAACAGCATTTTTTCTTATAAATGGCATTAACAATCGCAATTGCAATTGCAGTTCCTAAGATTGAAGCTAAGATGCTTGTCACAAGATAAAGATTAAAGTTATCTATTTAGGAAAACAGTTAAACTAATTTAATATTAATAATCGATGGTTTACTTAATGTGATTTAATTAATTAAAGTTTCAATTATTGTTTGATTTAAACTTACCTTTAGCAACTTTTGTGTATTCAGTTAAGATTGAGGGAATTGTTGACATTACGTTTGTTGATTTATCTGTAGTTGAGGTTATTGAGTTTGGACTATCAAATGGTAAACGGTCTCCTGACATTGTATAATGATTTCCTGTTGTTGTTTTGCCAACAACTGGTACTGATAAAGTTGGAATTGGCGTTGTTGAAGTTCTTGTAAAATGCAAATCATATATTGCTAATGTGTTTTCTTTGCTGTTTTTTGTATTGACTTGTGAATTACAAATCCATATTGTTTCATCAATTGCTGTGACATTGTCAATTATAATTGAGCAATCTGTAGTATTAATTCCATCTTTTCCATCAATGTATTGATATCTTTTTACAATATTTATAAGAGTCCCATTTCTTTTCCATGAACAAACTACTTTTTCTTCTGATGTGCAATTTAATTTCACTGAATTCCCAGAAACTAAAAATTAAATATTAATTTTTATAGTTATTTAGAAATATTGGATGAATAATTTACTTATTATTTTAGGGATTTTTGTAATATATCCAATGCATTCTAGTAAATCAATATTAACATATCGTGATGAAATTGTGTAGATTGAGCAGTCTTTAGTGTCATGTGATTCTCCATTGACGTAATCGTAATTATTTGATTTGATATTGATTGTAGTTCCGTTTCTTTTCCATAAACAATCAACTTTAAAATTAAATTTACACGAATAAGTTATTCTGTCCTTAGTTTCAATAACTTTGTGAGGTAGAGCAATTTTTATAAGTACACAATCACCTATTAAATTTACACCATCTATTAGATTATTTCGTTTAAAATCATTAATTATAATGGTTGAAAGAATTACCTGAATAAAAGCCATAGAAACAAATGAGAATGAAGACTAATAGTTTTTCCATTTTGTGTGGAGTGTCATCATGTTGAACTGTCAAGTGATGGTTATACATATACATTTGCTAGCAAACTGAAAGAGAAATTGAAAGATGTGTTATCTAAGTAAATTAACTAGTAAGAAGTTCAAATTTGCACTGTCAGTCAAACGTCCTTCAAACATTCAATGAAAACTTACTGTGAATCTTAAAATGAAAGTAAACTTAAAATCTTAACAGATTAAAAGTTGGTTTTACTATTTTTTATATGCTGATTTTGAGTGCATAGTTTTCCTTTTTTCAAATTGGAATTGGTCTTTTAAATGCAGTTTTTATGAGTATGTTTGTGTACTTGAATATTAATAATTTAAAATAATTAAGTATTTAAACACTATAATACAATTCAAGTTTTTATAATTAAAAGTCACATTTTATTATATTAATAGTCAAAATTACTAGCGATTAAAACAATTTAAAATCAATAACCATTTAAAATACGTTACTGTATTTTGTAATTTAATATGCAAGTTATCGAAAACGTTTTGGAAATATGGCACTGCATAGCAGCCATAATCCCTAACTAAAATGAAAATTAATGGGAACGTTTGACTGCACTTGAAACATGTAACAAATAAACCGACGTGTCAGACTTTCATAAAGCATTCTACAACGATTGTGGAAATCATTAGGTCTGCCGAATCAGCTTTAGCAAAAATACAAAACGTTAAACATCAGACTATTGGTTTTGTGTACAATAAAAACTCAATCTTAGTCGTGTGTTATTGTTTTGATGTTGCGAACTATTAATCGGGTAATTAACTAAGTTTAAGAGCAAAATATACTAATAATTAGTGGTTACTGCTATAATAACTATATTGACTAATAATTATGAATTTATTAGGTTTACAGTCATTTTAAAAAAAATTAACGTTTGGTCTTAGTTTTGTATTAACTTGATGCGAAACCAAAAATTGCACTGTTTCGGTGGTTGCAATACAAGATGAGTTTTACCCTTTATTTATTAATACAATATCATTATTATTGTAATTTTTTTACTGAAATTAAATCATGTTGATTGAAAGATGGAGAAGAAGTGAATGTAGATATCACGACAGCAATAATACAGTAATTGCAAAAAGTAATAATTTAAATGTGATTGGTTTTTCTTTGCCATGTTAATCAAAAGTGAAAACGAAATGTTTTCATTGCCAAATGCAACACTGTATTTATGGATTAACGCTTATCATTATTAAATCATCAAATTAAAAAAAATCAATTATTACAATAAATATTGAATGGTAATTTTAATACAATTTTTATTTGTTTTTCATTTAAACTTTTTTTAATTAACTTACAAAAAATCAAATGTATTGTAAAATATTTTAAATCAGTTTTAGTGACATAAATGTCGTTAATTGTTGATTTGGATTTAAAAGTTAACTGGTTTGTGATAAAATCTTTGAATATACTGTACAAAATGATATAAATCGTAAAAGAGAAAATGTATAGCTTAAATAATACAGAATTATGATACGATTTTAACGTTATAATTGATAAGAGTTTCTATGAAAATGGTTAGAAATGTTTTTAATAAGCGAGATTGTTTGATGGACAGGTTTATTATATCAGTTAAAAAATATTAACATTAATTGAATTGCTTTTAACCAACCAAGTAATCAACAAAAGTTTGCTATGGCCAACATTTGGTTTGCAACTGTTAATCGACTGGTGATATGAAATTTGTTTAAGTTACATTTGTACAAGTTTCACAGTTTGGATGCCAATACATCAGAATAAATTTACAAATCAATAGGTTAGTACGAATCAGTTGCGTTATTTTTTTCAAGTGGTTTATTATTTTTTTTACAATGATATTTAAACTCTTTAATCGTTGCGATTTATGAAGATAACGATTAAATTGATAACAAATTATACGGTTGGTTACAACATTAGTTTAGATAACTGTAAATTTTTTTTTGAGTTTCAAAGAAATTAGTTTTTGTAAGTTTCACTAAATAGTTAACAATTTCGCACATACAATAACAAAATTTGAAAGACCATTCTGAAAAAAATAGTGTGGAATTTTTAATATAATGAAAGGAAATGGATTATTTCTTCTCGTTATTCATCTATTTTGTAAGTTTTAATTTACGATTTTAAAATTACTAGCAAAAACTCTCGGCGTTGCCCGGTATCGTACAGGATAACTAACTGATAAACCGGTCAAAACTTCTAAATTTTCCGCGTTCATTTTTAAGCTTGCTATTATAATTGGCTATGGCTCCTTTTAACCACCAGTTTTAGTCAGATTTACTTAAAAGGGATGAGAAATGAAATAAAATTTTGAAAAATAGTGTTGAGGTGAAGTAGAAACAGATCACAATTAAAAGTAGTTGGGAAGAATAAGATGAAAATAATTTTGAAAATTTTGATTTTAATTTATGCAATTTTTATTACTTTATTAATTGTTCATTTTTAAATGTTATTAGGCTTTGCAGTTGGAATTGAAATCGTTAAACAACCCGAAGATGTTTCAGCAGTTGAAGGAGAAAAAGTTGAATTGGATTGCATTTTTAACACTAAAGTTTATTGTGCCTGGTTAAAAGATGGAAATCACTTCAAAATTATTGATAGATATCATTATAAATCAAATAATGGAAAATTGACAGCTGATTGCAGTATTATAATCGATCCAGTTACTAAACGAGACAATGGATTATCATGGCAATGTACGAGTATGGACGATTCAGACGGAGTTAAATCAGTTGAATCAAATATCATTAGGATAAATGTTCAAGGTATTTCAATAGCACTGTATGTTTATTTAACTTCATTGATGCATTTAATGCATTTATTAGATTTGCAAATAATAGAGCAATCAGAAGATGTTTCAGCTGTTGAAAGTGAAATAGTTCAACTTGAATGTGTATTTAATACGCCAGTTCAATGTATTTGGTATAAAAACAACGAGACAGTCAATGTTAATGGAAATTATCAGTATAAAGACAGTAAAATAAATGATTTAACTATTTATTGTATACTCATTATTACTTCTGCTCAAATGAGTGACAATGGAGAATGGAAATGCACAAATAGTCCTCATCATGAGGAAATATCAACCGTTTATTCAAATTTGATTGAACTACAAATTAAAGGTTTAACTAATTTACATTTATATTTAACAGATTTATAATTTATTTTATAAATATGTTTAGCTTTGAAAATAGTAATACAACCGCATTTAACGACAAAGGTTTCTGTTGGAGAAAATATTCAACTATATTGTGAATTTAACACTGAAGTCGATTGCAATTGGGTTAAAGATGGAGAAGTAATGAATGTAGATGTTAATTATATTGACCAATCAACAAGAGGAAAGAATACAAGACATTGTTCACTTAGTTTTTTTATGGATAAAGAAATCTATGAAGGCAATTGGATCTGTAGCAATAAAATCAGCAATAACATCAAAAGAATTGTAATATCACGCGTAGCTCAAATAAATATCAAAACAATAAATGATGATTGGACAAATATAGATGAAGTTGAAGAAAATTCCAAATTCTATTCAAATTATGCTGTCTCTGTTTCATTATGGTCCATTGTGCTAATATTAGCATCTGCTTTAATTGGATTTCTGGTTTATAAATATCGATCATCAATTAAATCAAGGTATCAGTATTTTATCAGTTTTAATTTTATATTCGACTTTTTACAAAGTTGTTTATAAATTTCTACATTTTTTATAGATTTGAAAAGTGGTTTAAACATGAAAGTGACATGAACGAAGATGGAATTGCATTGTTAAGTGTAAGTTTATTACATTATCGTTCAATCAATGTTTTGTAATTACATTTTATTATTCATTATTTTACTTTTTAGATTGATGGAAAGACAGAGCAGCGTTCATCAAAGTCACAACTTGCTTTTACATGGAAAATTAATGGAATTAGTGACATCGTAAAGGATGATCGTAGATTTGAGTTATTCAGTCAACCATTTAAATTGAATGGCTATCCCTACAAAATTCAAGTAAGAATTATAAGAACAAAAGTTTCAAGTTATTTTCAGTTTATATTGATAAATGAAAATATGCTCGTTAAGCCATTGGTAGTTTTTCCAGCATTAACTTTAAAAATGAAAGATTTAAGTGGGAAAAATAGACACATAGTGAGAAAACATCAATTTTATTTTGATAGACAATTTCAATCTTCTAATTTTGATGTTCACAAATATATTATTCATAAAAATACGACTAAAACCTCTAATTACATTAAGAAAGATTCAATTGAAATTGATATTTACGTTAAATCACCTGAAAGTGCTAACTATTATGCTTCAGAAAATGGAGTTTTAGAGTGGAAAATTGATAATTATAGTGTTAAGAAACAAAATGAAAAAGAGGGATTTATTAATGGATATGGAAGTCCATATTTCTACACATCAGACGAAGGCTATAGAGTTCAAGTTAAAATGTTCTTAGATGGACTCTTTGATATGAAAGGCAAAGGGTTAACAGCTGTAGTTAAATTTTTAACTGGTAAACATGATTCCTCATTAAGCAATGAATTTGAACATAAAACAACTATCACTATAATCAACCAATCAGATCTAACTTCAAACTATGTTAAGGAAGAATTTAATACTGAAATTAAGAATTATTATTTTCTTCATTTATTATCTCATGAGGATATTAAAAGTAAAGGTTATCTTAAAGATGACTGCTTGTCATTCAAAATCATCATTGAACCAACATAATTGCTATTTATTGTACAAATTCATTAGTAATTAATGTAATTATACATTTCATGTATATACACAGTACATGCAATGTTCATTAAGACGAAAGAAAGCGCCATTGTATATAGCTATTGTAAATGTTATTTTTATACTTTATATAGCACTGTTTTTTAAATTCGATTGTGAGTTTCTTTTTCAATGGTTGGGTGAATTAAATTTTAAAAAACATGAAGTTTAAAATGCAATCAATTTTAATGAAGTTAACTGCATGTAAATGGACTTTATTTTTAATATACAGTATTATTATTTACACTTGTCAACACACAGCTTCAGAGAGAATCATTAAGTGATTACGACTGCTAATCACACGTACTTTCGCAAACATTTGTCGAAAACTATATTTTAATTCATAAATACAAGTATTTTAAACTTATTTGCTATATAATGATAAAGCAAATAATACTTATAACTTTAGATCTCAAAGTTAACTTAATAAACTTATAAAGTACTATACTTGAATAAAATGAAAAGTCTATACAGCAATTAAAATATAATTAAAACATTTTACAAACGTATTTACACAAGTTTTAAATTAAATTGTATATTTTCATTGACAAATCATTTGCTTTGTTGAGAAAAGACTGATTTTTTCGCAGTCAGAAAAGGTGTTTTATACTGTACACAATAAATGGGTTATGGGTGAGTTTAGTACTAAATTTTAAGCTCAACCAAGATCATATTTAACAAGATAATAGTCGATATTTAAAAATAATAATTCAATAGTAAACCAATGGTGAATACGGTTAAGCATTTTCAACATATAAAACTCATCCAGTTTACCCACAATGTGTGAATATTATTATTTACTCAGTTATTTAATATTTGTATTGATAGTTTGCTATGTTAATTGTGACATCGACAATTGTAAAATGAGTTATCATTTTACATTTCATTTAATTCGTTGGTGTTAAGATAAACATGATGATCAGCGGAAGTAGCTTCGTTAGTTTCGGATTGCATTACATTACTAAAAAACACACAATAATAAATGGGATTGTTTTCTTCATTAATATTAAAATCTTATTTTTTAAGTACCTTCTTGTAATAGCTGCATAGTCAATTTTTTCATACTGATGATAGTTAACGTTTTCATTCATTGGAACTAAATATCCATCTTTATCAATTTCTTCATTTAGATTTGAATAACTTTGAGCTACTGCTACTTCTGTTTTAATTTCAGGCATGTTAATCCTTTCTGAGCTAAAATAGACAATTTCTTTAACAGACAATTTCTTTAACAGACAATTTTCTTAAATATTTTCTTATCCACTTATTCAGCTTACTTTGTTGTGCTTTGAGACTGAAAACAGCATTTTTTCTTATAAATGGCAATTACAATTGCAATTATAATTGCCGTTCCTATGATTGTAGCCAAAATGCTAGTCACAAGCCATAGATAAAAATTATCTATTTAAAAAAATAGTTAAACTAATTGAATATTACTTTTAATAATTGGTGCTTTATTTATTATGATCTATAAAAGTAATTAATGAAAATGTTAATTATTGTTTGAATTACCTTTTGCAACTTTTGTGTATTCGTTTAAGATTGAGGGAATTGTTGACATTACATTTGTTGATTTATCTGTAGTTGAGGTTATTGAGTTTGAATCATCAAATGATAAACTGTCATCTGACTTTGTGTAAGAATTCTCTGTTGTTGTTTTGCTGATTTGTTCACCAACTACTGGTACTGATAAAGTTGAAGAAAACGTTGTTGCAGTTGTTGTAAAATGCAAATAATAAATAGCTAATGTGTTTTCCTTGCTGTATTTTGCATAAACTCGTGAATTACAAATCCATGTTGTTTCATCTATTGATGTGACATTGTCAATTATAATGGAGCAATCTGTAGTATTGAATCCATCGTGTCCATCAATGTATTTATATCTTTTTACAATGTTCATGACAATTCCATTTCTTTTCCATGAACAATCCACTTTCACTTCTGATTTGCAATCTAATTTCACTGAATTACCTGAAATTAAAAATTAATTTATTTTTAAGTAATCAATAATATTAAAGTAACCTGTAATTGTTTGCACTTTTGTTTTTATTTTATTTTTTGTTATTAACGTATTCTGATTACAATAACTTATATTTGGTGTTTTATTTGATGTTATTTACATTGATATAATTAATGAAAGTTTTAATTATTGTTTGATTTACCTTGAACAATTTTTGTATATTCAGTTAAGTTTGAATTAATAAATGGTAAATTGTCTCCAGGTATTGCATAAGAATTCCCCATCAATGTTTTGCTGATTTGTTTACCAACTGTTGTAGTTGAAGAAGTCGTTGTTATAGTTATGGTAAAATGCAAATCATAAATAGCTAATGTAAATCCCTTGTTGTATTTTGCATTGACCTGTGAATTACACATCCATGTTGCTTCATCGATTGACATTACATTGGAAATTGTAATGGAGCAATCATACACATCGATTCCATCGTGTCCATCAATGTATTGATATCTTTTTACAATATTTATAAGAGTCCCATTTCTTTTCCATAAACAATCCACTTTTTTATTTGATTTACACGTTAGTGTCACTGAGTTACCTGAAATTAGAAACTAGACATTAATTTATTTTTAATTAGACATTAATATTTTAGGATTATTTTATTACTGTATTAAATTTAAGAATTTTTGTAAAATTGTTATGCATTCCAATAAGTCACTCGTTGAGCTTTGTATAGAGTTTACATTTTGTTTTTCTTTTTGCTATTACGTGTTATTCTCGTTGATGTGATTTTCATGTAAATAATGAATGAAAATTTTAATTATTGTTTCATTTACCTTGATCAACTGTAATATCTTTTGCTACGATTGAATCAACAAATGGTAAATTGTCCTCAGATCTTACGTAAGAATTCCCCATCAATGTTTTGCTGATTTGTTTACCAACTGTTGTAGTTGAAGAAGTCGTTGTTGAAGTTCTTATAAAATGCAAATCATAAATTGCTAATGTGTTTTCCTTGTTGTATTTTGCATTGACTTGTGAATTACAAATCCATGTTGTTTCATCTAGTGATGTGACATGGTCAATTATAATGGAGCAATCGTACACATCGATTCCATGGTGTCCATTGCTATATCGATATCTCTTTGTAATAAATATTAAATTTCCATTTCTTCTCCATGAACAATCGATTTTTTCCTCTGATTTGCAATTTAATTTCACTGAATTACCTGAGACTAAAAATTAAATATAAATTGTTTAATTTAGTTATTGAGTTACACTGGATGAATAATTTACCTAATAGTTTAGGAATTGTTGTAATTAATCCAGTGCATTCTAGTGAATCAATAGATCTTGACGAGCTTTGTGTTGATTTGGTATAAATTGAACAGTCATCAGTGTTACTTGATTTTCCATTTAAATAATTAAAATTAATTGCTTTAGTACTGATTGCAGTACCATTGATTTGCCATAAACAATCAACTTTGAAATTAAATTTACACAAATAAGTTATTCTGTCTTTAGTTTCAATAACTTTGTGAGGTAAAAACATTTTCATAGTTACACATTCACCTATTACGTTTTCATAAGTTATTAATAATAATCTCAGTAATAATAATTAAATACATTACCTGAATGAAAGCCATAAAAACAAATCAGAAAATAGACTAAACATTTGTCCATTTCGTTTGAAGTATCATTATGTTAAACTGTCAAGTGATATTATACATATAAAGTTGCTAAGAAACTGAAAGAGAAATTGAAAGCTGTGTTATCTAACTAAAGTAAATTTACTAGTAAGAAGGTAATATTTGTACTGGCAGCAAAACTACTTCAGCCAAACTTTCTTTATAAAAAGTAAATAAAAAAAAACTTTATGTGGATCGCACAGATAAATTGACTGATAATTTAAGATCTTATAATTGGCTGATTAGGCTGCTATTAATATGCTTTTTTTAAGTGAATTGTTTGCTATTTCAATTTAAAATGGATTTTATAATTGCAATAGTTGGCTTGCAGGACAAGTTCTCCCAAAAGCTAAGCATCTTTTAATTTTAAGTGAACTTTTTTGTATTCAATTTTAAATAAAATTTATTGGTCAGTGCGGATTGTTTTCTCTACAAATTTTTTAAAATTAAATTTTGAGAAATTAGACAAATTCTCATCCAAACCATTGCAATTTTGTCTCCTTTCTTTATTGCGCAATTACACTCATGTACAGCAATATAGGACTCACAAAATATCACACACCGACACCAATAGCAAAATACAGTACAAGACATGTGTAATTCCTGGTTTTTTTTATTACTTGTATCTTTTTGAACCTGCAATCAGCAGTTATTGATTGATTTATTGTGCTGTACTACTTACTGTATGTATAGTAGCACAAATAAGATGTTGGAATCTAGGATTTGTGGCGCTGCATAATTAAAACATTAATAATAACAAGATCGATTAAAAATGGCTGATGTTATACGAAGCTATTAACAAATTAACACTAGAATTACCAAACTTTTCAACTACCTACAATTACCATGTGCGTCAATTGACGCTTCACTTGATTTTTTAACTATTCATTGGTTTCTATGAAACAAAACATGTTTAAATAGTTAAAATACAATGTAAACATTTATGAAAAACAATTTTAAAAGTATACAACATATTCTTGGCATTTTTAAGTAGAACATTTGACTTTTATCTGTTTTCCAGTTTCGACAATTTGCTATTAAACATGGCCACTTTTTTTTGGCCCAGGTGTAACTAAATGCTCAGAGGCAATTTATGTGAATTATATTTCATGTGGAGAACATCCATTTAGTTCTTTTTAAGTTTTGAATTATATTTTGGCAGTTAATCTTGAATTTGCATGCATCTCTATAAACCATCTAACTAATTTCAAAGATAAATCTAAAAGATGATAAGAAAACATTATTGACCAATTTCTAGTGATATCCTTGTAAAATATATGCATAAGATTTGATCTACAGCATCTACTCTTTATGTTGTTTGCTTTCAAATCAAAACAGTTTCTGACTTTTCTGAGAGTTTCTTCAACTTGTATTGATGGCAACAGCATGAAAAGTACTCAAAACTACAACTGATTTTGTATTGCAAAAACAGATTTATTTTCAAAATTCCATTCCCAAACTTTGCCATCATTGCAGAATAGGTCAGAATATTCTTTGTTTTAGGTTGTTTACTTTTCAATGTTATTGTACTTACTATTTGTATAATTTTACAAATTTCAGTATAAAAGTGAATCTAATATTTCAAGTTTATGTAATTGAAAGTCACAGTCAGATTTATTACTGAATAACAGATTGCATATTTTCAAAATTGTTTCAAAATATGTTTTGAAACTATTTTTTCATAGCTTCTTTACACATGATGTAGTCAAACATTTGATATACACAATACAATTGCTACACATAAAAAAAATATTTTCATGAAACTCAAGCCACTACAAATGTAATGAATACAGTTTCAGAATCTCCAAATATAGTTTTGACCATGATATAAATGTAATTTTACAGTTTAAAATGTTTTTAGTAATGATAATCTAATGGTGCGTCAATTGACGCACATGGTAATTGGAGGTAGTGATGACGTTTATTCTGCAACTAAAATTCTGATTTAATTTAAATTTAAACATATTATTTAAAACATAAAAAGATACACACTTCAAAAATTTGGTTAAATTCTAACGAACCATTAAGTAGTTATAGCCAAATGAATGAGTGAAAAGCGTCAATTGACGCACTTGGTAATTCTAGTGTTAAGCAGATATGTCTGACGTTATACTGTATACCGTACTACTGTACAAAATGAATATAGATAAATAGGTCTGTCATATCAGCTTTCACGGC
Source organism: Helicorthomorpha holstii (assembly GCA_013389785.1). Classification (NCBI taxonomy): domain Eukaryota; kingdom Metazoa; phylum Arthropoda; class Diplopoda; order Polydesmida; family Paradoxosomatidae; genus Helicorthomorpha; species Helicorthomorpha holstii. Next base: position 11,990 of record JAAFCF010007106.1, read on the forward strand.
AATACAAAATCTTAAGCGTCAGACATTTACTTTTGTATTCAATTAATAATCAACCATGGCTGTAAGCGTTGCTGCGAAGGTGGTTTTAACGTAAATAAGATGTTTAGTTTAGTTTTAGTGATTATAATCGACAATTTTAATGGATAATAATATACGAGACAGTCTTTAAGCATATTATGCTTAAAAAGATTATTTTATCTGTTTGAAACGAAATCGGATGACATATAAGAGGAAAATGCTGAACAATCAGAAAGCTTGAGAATCGTACCAAAGGTAAAAATCCATTGGGTTTATCATTTATTAAGTGAATTTTACTATATATTATTGTGATTAAGTTGTATATAATACTGTAGTAAGGGACTAAAGTTTTATACTGAATATAAATGAATACACAGCAGTTTGTTACAAGGTCTATGAAGAACCGAGACTAAATCTTATCAGTTCTAATGCCGAAGTTTCCCGTTTCTTTCTTGTCAAGAAGGAAAAACGCTGTGAAAGGCCAGAATGTCATTGTTTATTAGCTGTTTTGGTTTTCTTTGGTTGTATAGTTGCGTATAAGACAGAAGGTTGATTGATCATTGAATCATTTGTTCCAACGCACTGATTTCTTGTGATTGTCACTTGAGTATAAGTAACTTCGGCGTTCGTTAGAGGCAAAACTTCAGGGTTGATTTCCTTTAAAAATCAAATAGAAAAACTAAAAATTGTGACTACATTTAAGAATCACTTTATAATTATTTGCTGATAAACCAACATCAATATTCTTACATTACAACTTACATTATAGATTGGCTGTGGTTGAGTTTGAGTTTTTTTTCTGGTTTCAGCATTCCTGTAGTTGGGTTCTTCTGAATTTAAAGTTGACATTTGAATTCCAGTAGTTTCTTGTGAATTTACAGCAATGCTGTTGTTGTTATTGGTATTTGGTGGAACTTCAGTTGTAGTGTAATTTGTGAAACCTTTTAAATAGACAATGGAAAAGTTAATGATTTTTATGAATTTGTTTTGAGTGGTTTTACCTGATGTAACTTTAGATAACTTCATCTTTAAGTAAATTACTGTTGCAAGAAGTAATATTGTTGCGACACCAGCAATCGATAAATAAGGTATTAATTTATTTTCTAAAATGTCAAAAAAAGATATTTTTCAAAGCTAAAAACAAATTCTTGACGTTTTGTGGAATTTACTTGATTCTGTATTGGTATATGGATCGGTTGGCTGAGTAGTTGATGGTAAAATATTGATAGTTGTTGTAGCAAAAGATGTTGAAGCCAAAGTTGTTGATTCAGTGAAAGTCGTTGAAACAAGTTGTAAATTATAACTTGCTAATTTGGATTCTTTGCTGTTTCTTGCATTGACTTGTGAATTACAAATCCATATTGTTTGATCAATTGATGTGACATTGGAAATTATAATGGAGCAATCGTACACATTGATTCCATCATGTCCATCAGTGTATTGATATCTTTTTACAATGTTCATAACAATTCCATTTCTTTTCCATGAACAATCCACTTTCACTTCTGATTTGCACTCTAATTTCACTGAATTACCTGAAATTAAAAATTAATTTATTTTTAAGTAATCAATAATATTAATAGAACCAGTAATTGTTTGCACTTTTGTTTTTATTTTATTTTTTGTTATTAATTTATTATGTTTAAGTTAACTATGAAAGTTTTAATTATTGTTTTATTTACCTTCATCAACCGTAATATCTTTTGCTACGATTGAATCAACAAATGGTAAATTGACTCCAGGTATTGCATAAGAATTTACGGTTGAGGTATTCTTGATTTGTTTACCAACTGTTGTAGTTGAAGAAGGCGTTGTTATAGTTATGGTAAAATGCAAATCATAAATAGCTAATGTGCTTTCCTTGCTTTTTTTTGCATTGACTTGTGAATTACAAATCCATGTTCCTTCATCAATTGATGTGACATTGTCAATTATAATTGAGCAATCGTGCACATCGATTCCATTGTGTCCATTGCTATATCGATATCTATTTGTAATAAATATCAAATTTCCATTTCTTCTCCATGAGCAATCCATTTTTTCCTCTGATGTACAATTTAGTTTTACTGAATTCCCTGACACTGAAAATTAAATGATTTAATTTTTGTTAATTAATAATTATTGGATGAATTATTTACCTGTTATTTTAGGAATTGTTGTAACAAGTCCATAGCATTCTAGTAAATCAATATCTCTAGTTGAGTTTTGGTTTGAATTCATATAAATTGAACAGTCTTGAGTTTCATTTGATTTTCCATTTAAATAATTGTAATTGTTTGATTTAATGTTGATTGTAGTTCCGTTTTTTTCCCATAAACAATCAACTTTAAAATTAAATTTACACGAATACGTTATTGTGTCATTAGCTTTAATAACTTTGTGATGTAGGGCAATTTTTATAGATACAGAATCGCCTATTAAAATCAAATTATAAAATAAATGATCGCATATAAGATAATTAATTAGTAATGATTGGATGCATTACCTGAATAAAGACCATAAAAACAAATAATAATGAAGACTAATCGCTTTTCCATTTTGTGTGAATTGTCATCATGTTAAACTGTCAAGTGATGTTGTACATATAAAGTTGCTAACATAGTGCAAAAGTGAAAGAGAAATGGAAAGTTGTCTTATCTAACTAAGTAAATTAACTAGTAACAAGTTAATATTTGCACTGTCAGCAAATCTACTTCAGTCATACTTTCTTTACTGTAAGTAAATTAAAAATAGACACTGCGAATCTTAAAATGAAAGTAAATGAACTGATCACTTAAAATTCTTCTATTGGCTGATTGCACGATTATTAATGTGCTGCTTTTGAGTGAATAGTTTGCCTATTAATGTTAATTTTGTAATTGCTGTAACTGTGTTTGTGTATTAGAAATTACAATTCAAAAAAATTATATAATCAAATACTGTATTAGAAACAAAATAGATGTACAAGTTTTTACAATAAAAACATTTTTGGAATTGTGGTAGTGCATACCAGCCATAATCAGTGCATAGCAGCTAGTGAAAATGATCGACTAAATATGAAACATGTAACAGATAAACAGAACTGTCTGACCTTCTTATAACATTCGACGAAGATAAAATTATTAGGTTTGTCAAATCTGCTTTTTTTAATAATACAAAACGTTAAAGGTCAGACGATTTGTTTTGTGTACAACAAAATGGCAATTGCAGTTTTGTGGTATTGTTTTAATATTTTGAAATAATAATCAGTTAATTAACTGGTTTTGAGAGCCTTATAATCGATAATATTGATTGAATACGGAACAGTGTTTATATGATGAAATGTGGTATTTTATTGATTTGAATCAGAAATTGATGAAAATGATGAAAATCACAAAACATGAAAAGCACATAAGATCTAAAACCCAATGGGAGGTTTGCAATTTTAATTATGGAAACCAAAGTTTAACTAATACAAAGTAAATTATACACCATAGAAAAAATGAAATGTAACAAGTCGGAATGATGTAAGTGATTTTGTTATTTTAAAACTTATTTGTTGTTTAACAGTTGCGATAAAATTTCTTTATCTGATTGGAAGTTTAATCTACAATTCCAGTATTTATTTGATGAAATGACAAAAGTTAAAGTTATTATCAACGATAGGATAAAGTTACGTAATGCTTTTTGATACAATTGATTAAAAAAATGATCTAATTGCAACGTGTACACTATCGATATTGCTTGAAGTGTAATGAAACAACTTATTCTGGCATGGAATTTAATGCAAAATGAAACTAATTATTGGATTATTTCTTCTCATTATTCATCTAACAAGTAAGTTTTACAAAGTCAGGTGAATGTTTAGCTTGCGCATAATTAATGCCGCTTTCAGATAATGCTTCAGGTTATACAGTTCTTCATTTTTGTAAATATATGGCATTAACATTGCTCACTTGTTAAGTTACAGTATATTATATGGCCGATATCACATGATGATAAATTAATGTGTTTCTTACATTCGAAATTGTTTGTTAAAGATAATTAAACTAATTTTTAACTTATTTAGGTTTTACGTTTGGGCTTGAGATTATAAGACAACCCGAAGATGTTTCTACAATTAAAGAAGAAGAAGTTGAATTGGATTGCATTTTCAACACTGACGTTTTTTGCGTTTGGTTTAAAGATGGGAAGCATTTCAATATAGCTGATCGGTTCAAATACAAATTAGGAAATGGGAAATCCACAACGGATTGCAGTATTATAATTGATCCAGTGACTAAAGATGAGGATGGATCATCATGGCAGTGTGCGAGTATGGCGGATTCAGATGGAACTCAGTCTGTCGCATCAAATAAAATTTCGATAAATGTGAAAGGTATTACTGTAACATTATTTGATTAAACGTTATTATGAAAACTAATTGATTTCTAAATTATTAATGCTTTTATTAGTTATTGAAATACAAAAACAGCCCAATGATGTTTCAGTGGTTGAAAGCGAAACAGTGGAACTAGAATGCGTATTTAATACACCAGTTCAATGTATTTGGTATAAAAACAAAAAAATGGTCAATTTAAGTGGACGTTATCAGTATAAAAACCGAATTGGAAATAAACCAACCGATGATTGTACAATCATTATCAATCCAGCTGAAATGAATGATATTGGACAATGGTTTTGTAGTGTTATTGTTAATCATAAAAAACCTGTTTCTTCTCATACAATTCTACTGGAAATTAAAGGTTTGTAATCAATTATTTTTATTATAAATTTGATAATAAATCATTTTTTTAATATACAATTTAGCTTTGAAAATTGTGATTCAACCACAACCACTATTTAGAGTTTCAATTGGCGATACTGTTAATTTGGTTTGTGAATTTAACACTCAAATTGACTGCAATTGGATGAAAGATAACGAAGAAATCAATATGGAAAGTTATTATATTGACAAATCAAGGAGAGGACACAATACAAGAAACTGTTCAATCAGCTTCATTGTGGACAGAGAAATCCACGAAGGCATTTGGATTTGCAGCAATAAAATTAACAATAAAATTAAAACAGCAATACAATCATCGATTGCTCAAATAAAACTCATAAACACAGATGGAGATTTTACTGAAAAGGAGGAAATTAAAGATGAAGATTTTTCCATATTAAAATTTGATAGACGTTTAGCTATTTTGGGTTCCTCGTGGTTCTTAGTGTCAATATTTGCTGTAATTGGATTACTGGTTTATAAATATCGAAAAGCAATTCAATCGAGGTAATACTATTACTTTATCTAAGATTTATATTAGTATTTGACTTTTCATATTGGATTTATATTTTATGTAGAATTGGAAAGTTAATTAGACGTAGAGATAGTCTCACGGATGAAGAAGAAGAAATGCCATTGATAATTGTAAGTTTATTAAATTATCGTTCAATCAGCGTTTTGTAATTACATTGTATTATTCATTATTTAACTTTTCAGATTGATGGAAAGGCAAAGCAGCTTTCATCAAAGTCACAACATGCTTTTACATGGAAAATTAATGGAATTAGTGATATCATAAAGGATGATCATGGATTTGAGTTATTCAGTCCTGTATTTAAATTGAATGATTATCCCTACAAAGTTCAAGTAAGAATTATAAAAACGGATGTGGCTCATTTTCAGTTTATATTGATAAATGAAAAAATGCGCATTAAGCCATTGGTAGTATTTCCTGCCTTAACCTTAATAATGAAAGATTTAAGCGGGGGAAATAGACACATAGTGAAAAAACATCAACTTTATTTCGATGTAGAGTTTCAATCTTCGATTTTTAATGTTCAAAAATATCTTTTTGATAAAAATAAGAGAACAAACTCTAACTACATCAAGAATGATTTAGTTACATTTGACATTTACGTTGAATCACTTCAAAGTGCAGAGTATTATGCTTCAGAAAATGGTATTTTAGAGTGGAAAATTGATAATTATAGTCGTAAGAAGCAGAAAGAAGTTGATGAATTGATAAATGGATATGAAAGTCCATATTTCTATACATCAGTTAATGGTTATAGAGTTCAAGTTAAGATTTTCTTAAATGGGATAACTGATAGGAAAGGCAAAGGATTAACAGCTGTAATTAAGTTTCTAACTGGTAAAAATGATTCAATATTAAGCAATCAATTTAAGCATAAAACAACTATCATATTAATCAACCAAACTGATTCAACGTTGAACTTTAGTAAGGAAATAGTTCAAACTAAAATAGAAAATCGCTATTTTCTTCATCTATTATCTCACGATGAAATTGAAAATAAAGGTTATCTTAAAGATGATTGTTTATTTTTCAAAGTCATCATTGAACCAACAAAAATTGTTTGAACTGTTTAAGTTTTATTATTTTTTGTACAAAATTAATGTTTTGTATTTTTTTTTTCATATATTAAAATTCCATCAACATTGCTTTAATGTTAATTTTTCTTACAAAATATTGTATTCCGCTAGGTAATATTTCAGTTAGCGAAAGTGGTATGAAATAATAGTCAATTCATCATTGAAATGCTCATTCAAATTGTAAAAGTAGACGTAAGAAAAAAAGCAGATTGAATGAGGTTCTGTACAGTATATTACAATCACAAATACATGGCATAACACACTCAAACGTTTTAACACTCAAGACTTTGTTTTATTTGATTAGATTGACAAAATATGAAGGACACCATCCTATCAAAGTATACCGAGTAGATATTAATTTTTTATCTGTAAATGTGTAAATAGGTATTTAGACATTTGTCACAATATACAGTGGATTCTCATTAACAAGAAGTCGACGGGACCGAGATTTTTCTTCGTGTTAACGGGGTTTTGTGTTAATGAATACATGTAAAATATAATATATATTGGTCAAAATGACTTTTTTAAGAGTCAAACTGACATTTTTTAAAAGTGAAACTCACATTTTTTAGAGTCAAACTGACAGTTTTTAGAGTCAAACTGGCATTTTTTAGAGTCAAACTCACATTTTTAAAGTCAAACTGGCATTTTTTAGAGTCAAACTCACATTTTTAAAGTCAAACTGGCATTTTTTAGAGTCAAACTGACAGTTTCTAGAGTCAAACTGACAGTTTCTAGAGTCAAACTGACAGTTTCTAGAGTCAAACTGACAGTTTCTAGAGTCAAACTGACATTTTTAGAAGTCAAACTCACATTTATTTGATTTTCTCTACATTTGCTTTGACGAAATATGCAATTTTTCATTCGGAGAAGCAAAATCAGTTCGTGTTAAAGGGGTTTTACTTCGTGTTAAAGAACAAAAAATGTATGGGAAAGCCTATACTGTAGTTCGGGACCACAACGTTGCTTCGTGTTAACGAGAAATTCGTTTTAACGGCGTTCGTGTTAATGAGAATCCACTGTACTTGAAATATTTTACGGGAGAACTTTGTAAGTAGAGTATCATGCACAATAATTCCTTAAAAAATTAATTTTTATATCATATTGTACTTTTCTTCATTAATTTAAAGATTTAAACATAATTTTTGGTAAATAAATGCTGTTTATGACAACATGACGACGTTATATGCTTCAAGGATAGTTCATCAAATTATACATTTTTTTATTTCTTTGAATATTGAAATTTACAAAACGATTTAATTAATATACAGTAGATATAATTAATCTTTTAAATTTCTCATTGAGATTATACGTTGTTGATGTCAGAACTTTTAGGAGAAATATCAAACACTGTCAAATGATACCCAAAAGTTTGAGTATTAATTTTTTATTGAAATGTAATTTATATTGGGTTTGTTAATTATGACATTAACTAACTTATTGTAAAACGTGTTACCAGTTTAATTTCTCTTTGTTTTGGTGTTTATATAAACAGGATGATCAACGGAAGTAGTTTCATTAGATGATTTAGTTTGCTTTACGTTACTAGAAATTACAACTTATAAATTTTCTAATTACTGTAATATTAAAGTGCTAATTGTACCTTTGAATAGCTTCATAATCAATCTTTTCATAAAGATGGTTTTTACATTCTTCACTGTCTATTTTATTCATTGGAACTAAATATCCATCAACATCAACACCTTCATTGCTCCTTGGAAAACTTTGAACCATTTCCGTTCCTTTTTCAGGCAAGTGAGTCTTTTGTAAGCTGAAAAAAAAGACAGTTATTTTATTAAACGTATTTTATTTTGTTGTTATAACTTACATTGTTGTGTTTTGTGGGCGAAAACAACATTTTTTCATATAAATGGCAATGGAAAGGGTGATTACAATTGCAGTTCCTAAAATTGAAGCCAAAATGCTAATCACAAGCCAAAGATGAAAATTATCTATTTAAGAAAATAGCAAAATCATTTGATTATTATAATTTGATGTAATAATTTATGTGATTTAACATGGAAAATTTTAATCTTATTGGTGGTTGTTCAGTACCTTTAGATACATTTGTAACTTCCGTTGGTATTACGTTTGTTGAGGTTATTTGGTTTGAATTATCAAACGATAAATTGCGTTCAGAGGTTTTGCTTGTTTGTTTACTATCTGATGATGAAATAGTTGATGTAACCAAAGTTATAAGTTGTAAATCGAAAATTGCTAATGTCGATTCCTTGGTGTTTTTTGTGTTGACTTGTGAATTACAAATCCATGTTGTTTCGTCAATTGATGTGACATTGTCAATGATAATGGAGCAATCGTACACATCCATTCCATTGTTTCCATTAACGTATTGATAACGTTTTACAATGTTCATAACAATTCCATTTCGTTTCCATGAACAATCCACTTTTTCATCTGATTTGCAGTCTAATTTAACTAAATTGCCTGAGACTGAAAATCAAATATTTATGTAGTTTAATTAACAAATATTATTCAAGAAGTATTTTACCATTTATTTTAGGAATTTTTGTAACAATTCCAATACATTCTAGTATTTCATTTGTTGAGCTTTGTATTGAATTCGTATAAATTGAACAATCTTCAGTGTCACTTGATTTTCCATTTAAATAATTGTAATTAAATGCTTTAATGTTGATTGTAGTTCCGTCTTTTTTCCACAAACAATCAACTTTAAAATTAAATTTACAAGAATAGATAATACTGTCTGTAGTTTCAATAACTTTATGAGGTAGAGCAATTTTCATAGTTACACATTCACCTATTAAAACTACATCACTTATTAATTATAATCTCAGTAATAATGATTAAATACATTACCTGAATGAAAGCCATAAAAACAAATCAGAAAATAGGCTAAAAAGTTGTCCATTTTGCGTGAAGTGTCATCATGTTAAACTGTCAAGTGATGTTAGGTATGTGATGTTGCAAAAGTGAAAGAGAAATTGAAAGTTGTCTTATCTAACTAAAGTAAATTAAAGAGTAAGAAGTTAATATTTACACTGTCAGCAAAAGTACATCAACCAAACCTTCTTTAAGTACATTTAAAAAAACTATTTTGGATCTTAAAATGAAAGTAAATTGACTGATAATTTAAGATCTTGGTATTGGCTGATTTTACTGCTATTAATATGCTTTTTTTAGTGCATATTTTGTCTATTTTCAACTTAAATTACTCTTATAATTTCAGTATTTATGAGTAAAATTATTTTAAAATGAGTTACCACATGAAATATTGTTATTTAACATGCATGTTATAGGAAATGTTTTGGAATTTTGGCACTGCATAGCAGCCATAACTATTTTATTAAAATAGGATCTAATGAAAGTGACTGATTGTATATGAAGCATGTAACAAAATAAACAGAACTGTCTGACTTTCCTAAAACGTTCTGCAAAAATCGTTATTAATAAAACTGTTCGGTTAGCCACATCAGCTTTAATAGTAATACAAAATATTAAACGTCAGACGATTTGTTTTGTATACTTTAAAATGACAACTTTAGTTGTGTGTTACTGTATTGTTTTGATGTTGTCAACTATTAAACGGTTAATTAACTAAGTTTTAGTTAATTATAATCGACAATATTAGTGAGTATATGTGTACGGGACAATATTTATACGCTGAAAGGACACATGTTGTTGATTTGAAACAGAAACGGATGAAAATGAAGTCAGAAAGCTTGGAAATCACATCAAAGGTAAAACCCAATGAGAATTTTTGCTGTTTTAATTTTGAAGAGCAAAATTTACTATACTAATAGTTAGTGATTACTATATTGATTAGTAATTACGAATTTAGTAGATTTGCAGTCATTTTATAAAAAAATAACGTTTGGTCTTAATCTTATATTAACTTGATTGAATACCCAGAAATTGCTTTGTTTCCGTGGTTGCAAATTTCAATACAAAATGGATTTTTACTCGCAGAAGTCATTTGCATTAACCGATATGTGATGATTCAGAAAGTATAACAGTATTTCAAAACGATAAAATAATCTTTCTTTCTTTACTTTATAATAATACAAGAAATGTCAGGAAATTGACGAGTTAAGAAAATCCAAGTTATGCACAGACTTTAAAGGATATAAATCTCCTTAGATGAACTGTTTGATGTGAAAAGCAGAAGATTAGTAACGATAATTACGGTATGTTTTCAATTGGTAAAAAACCATGAAAACAATACTTCTTAATCAATCAAGCAGATCCTGGGAATTGGTAATTTAGTAAGGAAATGAAAAGCTAATATATAATAAATGATTACTAATAATACAAGTTAATTACTATCAAAAGTTCAATTAAAATTTCACAACTGTTTTATTTAAAATACTGTACATTGAAATACACAAATGTCATACATAAACTTTAAATTTTAACTAATCAACATTTTCACTAACAAAACATCAATCTAAACTGATTTCAAAGACTCAGTTGACTAAGAAGTAGTTCTTTGTCCCCCAAAACGTACACTAAAACATATTTTATAGTTTATTTGCAGTTTTACTTTTGATGTAACTGACAACTTTGCTAAAAAACAATTTTGTGTTTTACTTCAAATGTCAGCAAATGTTACTTGACTTTAGTGTTTCACATTTTTAACTGACTAAAATGTGTGTTTGTATTTTTTTAATGGTTTTTCAATAACATTGATAAATGTTGTACCATGTTTCAATAAGAAAATAAAAGAAAAAACAGGTCTCAGGGAACTCACAAAGATTGAAATTTCTATCAAAATCAAAGGGTGGTATTCTACTTTATTTTAACTACAGTATACTGATTAGTAATTATTGTAAGTATTTAATCAATTTAAAGATATTTGAAAGAAAATAACATTAGGTTTTATTTCTTGTGTTAGTTAAAACAGATGGAATAGTTGATAATGCATCGTTTTCTGTTGTGAGTTTTTCCCTTTACTTGATAGTATTTTTAATTTTGACACAAAAAGCGATGGAATGTGAATGAAAGATGGATTTAGATAAATATTATCAACTATCAACTAGAATAAATATAAGATACAGTATTGCTCGATAATGTAAAATGCTGATGGCAATTTGCAGTAATTGAAGGGTCAGCAATGATTTCAAAACAACAAAACTTGTAAAACAAATTCTTTAAATAATAAAATTGTAAATTACTTCTACAACAAGTACAAGTACTTATTGAGTTGTTTTCAAAAATTTGCAATGTTATCTATACCCAATAGAGTTATTGGAGTGAAAAAGTCAAAATCAACAGTTATTTTACTTTTATTTCAATACTTATAGTATTTGCAGTTTTAACTGTTGCGATAACATTAATTTTACTACTGTTTCTTATCAGTTAACTCTATAAGTTAAATCTACCATTTTATTTATGAAATTTATAAAAGCTAACGTTATTATCAACTATTAGATAGAGATACGAATTGCTTTTGATATGATTGATCTAAGATAAATGAAATATCTGATTGAAACGTGTACTCTCTTAAAAATTATTTGGAGTGTTAAGAAGCAACTTATACTGACATGGAATTTAATGAAAAATGAAAATACTTATTGGATTGTTTTTTCTCATTATTCATCTAGCAAGTAAGTTTAAATTTAAGACACAACATTAGCTTATTTGAAAGGACAGGAGCGTTGTAAGGAATACCGAATTATGTACAGGATATTAACCCAATAAGCCATTTTTTAAATGCTGCCTTTTAAAGCTCAACAAATGATTAGATTTTAAAATGGATTTGCACTGATAAACAATGCTATAGGGATTTGATAAAAGCTTGTACTGTATCATTGAAACCAATGTTACATAGTTTTATATTATAGTTTCAATTGAAATAAGTATTTATAAGTGTAATTATGGTTTGCTGTACATTTAGCATATTTATTAATTAATTATAAGTAATTTTCTGAAATAAACCTCTTTCTTTTGTCAGTAAAAAAACAAAAATAAATATTATCAATTTCAATATCGATTTTTCTCGTTTTGTTTTTGCTAGACGAATTATAGCTCCTCAAACTTGTCATTAATTTTGCTTTTAAAAAATTATTTGGGATTTTTATTTCATTTATATTTGCTTATACAGAATGCTATTTATTGTATTATACACCCATAATCAATATTGTTCACTTACTAACTTACTGTAATGCAAAACATTATAATTTAAAAATAAATGTGTTTTTTGCATGCGGAATTGTTTGTTAAAGACAACTAATCGAATTTTTAACTTTTTTTTAGATGTTACATTTGGACTTGAGATCATAAAACAACCGACAGATATTTCTGTAATTGAAGGAGATGAAGTTGAATTGGATTGCATTTTCACCACGGAAGTTGATTGCGTTTGGTTTAGAGATGGAAAACGTTTAAATGTAGCTGACCAATACCAATATAAAACAAGAAATGGGATATCAACAATGGATTGTGGTGTCATAATCTACCCAGTGACTATGTACGAAGATGGATCATTATGGCAATGTGCTAATATGGCTGATTCAGATGATATTCAATCCGTTGAATCAAATATCATTAGGATATATGTCCAAGGTATTAGTGTAACATAACGTTATTTTATTTAACTTTTTTATGAGATCTAATCGATTTTAAAAACATTAATGCTATTATTAGAAATTGAAATATTAAAGCCTCCAATGGATGTTTCAGTGATTGAAAGTGAAAGAGTGGAACTTTCCTGTGTTTTTAATACACCAGTTCAGTGTATTTGGTATAAAGACAATGAAGCAATCAATATATTTGGAAAATACAAATATAGACATAGATTTGGAAATGATAAAACAGCCGATTGTAGTATCATCATAAATTCTGCTGAAGTGAATGATGTTGGACGATGGTTTTGTGGTAATATTGTTAATCAGAAAATATCGGTTTACTCGTATACAGTTTGGCTGCAAGTTAAAGGTTTGTATATCAATTTTTTATATTACTAAAGTCCATTATAGTTTATTTTTAATATAAATTAGTTTTGAAACTTCTAATACAACCACAACCACAATTATACGTTTTTATTGGAGATGTTGTTTATTTGGATTGTGAATTTAACACTGAAGTTGATTGCAAATGGATGAGAAATGGAAAAAAAATCGATATGCTAAGTTACTATATTGACCAATCAACGAAAGGACATAATACAAGACATTGTTCAATTAGCTTTACGGTAACGGTTAACCATGAAGGCAATTGGATTTGTAGCAACAAAATTAACAGAAACATCAAAACAACAATGCAATCATCAGTTGCTAAAATTAAACTCATAAACACAAATGACAATAAATATGCTTCCATATTCCTATTTGATAGAATTTTAGCCATTATTTGTTCCTCAGATTTCTTAATGGTAATATTTGCTGTTATTGGATTCATATATTATAAATATCGAAGGACAATTAAATCAAGGTATTATTATAACTTTATAAGTATTTTATTTGTTAATTATAATGGATTTATATTTTGTGTAGAATTAGAAAGTTAATTAGAGGTAGAAATCGTCTCACTGTTTGATGAAGAAAAATCTATAATTGTAAGTTTATTACATTATCGTTTAATCAAAGGTTTGTAATTATATTATTATTATACATTATTTAAAGTTCCATGTTAATGGAAAGACAGGAAAGAGTTCATCAAAGCCACAACGGGTTTTTACACGGAAGATCGTTTGAAAAACCGGCATAAAGGATGATTAAAGATTTGAGTTATTCAATCCAGTATTTAAATTGCTTGATTGTTCCTACAAAGTTCTAGTAAGTATGATAAAAACGGAAGTTGCACATTAATATGCACATTAAGCCACTGGGAGTATTACCATCATTAACCTTAAAAATGAAAGATTTAAGCGGGAACAATAAACACATAGTTAAAAGACATTAATTTTATTTTGATATAGAATCTCTATATAACCACAATGAATGAGACCAAAAGTTTCACAAAAACTTTAACTAAGGCTCTTAATTGTTCTACTAGCGTTTCATTAATTAGCTAAACTTAGGATCAAAATGTGATGCAATACAACGACGTGGAAGACCCAAAAACCTTACTCCAAGACAAAAATGCGCTTTTATCAAATGTTTAACAAGAGGAACTTCATCACTATGAACTGTAACAAGTCAGTGAGACTTCGGGGTTTCAAAAGACGCAGCTGCCCAACAAAAACATTGCGTTTATAGAATCCCAAACCATAAGTGAGCCATACTAAGCAGTACTTTATATTATCGGTGTCTACAGTGCATGCACCTTGTACTAATGTTTGTAACTGTTTATTTAGCCATTTTTAAACGAAATTTTAATTTAAGTGCAAGTGAGGTTATACTTATGAGACCTTTGATTTTTGAGAGGTTTTTTTATGTTTTTATTTTTTTAAGACTTATTTAATTAATGTTGGCAATGTCAAATTTGTAACCGATTTTTTTTTAAAAATTATATTTTGATAGTGTGGCTATAAATATAAAACGCACATTATACAGTATGATCCATGCATGAATTCAATAAAAAAACTACGGAATTTTACAAATATAATTTTAAATTTTGTTTAAAAACAATTAAAAATGTTTTGAATTTCTATTTGTTTTTATGAAAACTTTAAAACTTAGAAAAAGTTTCATTTTCACTACATTTTTCATTTTATTTATGGATTTTGTTCATTTGGAAAAACAATTTATTTTTATTAAGAAAATTTTGTTTCGTGTTTACATTAAAAATGTATGGAAATGCTCCAGAGGATTTGTTTTGTGTACAATATAAACCCAATCCTAGTAGTTTTAGTCAATTATAATCGATAATATGACTGATTAATCGAGTACGAAACAATGCTTATACTGTATAAAACAAATGGACGTAAATAACAGCATTACAAAGGTAAAACTCAATGAAAGTTTTACTATTTCAGTTTTTAACACTAAGTTTAACAATACGGTACTAATGATTAATGATTACAATGTTTAACTATATTAATTAATAATTACTGTGAGTATTCAATAGATTTACATATATTTTTAAGAGAAAAAAATGGCCTTAATCTGATTTTAATTGAACTTGATGGATTAGTTTACAATACAAAGCCAATACTCGTTACTTATTAGTATCGTGATTTTGACACTTAAATCGATTTCATGTAAATGAGAGATGAACGTAGACAATTATCAATCTTCATGAGGAATAAATGCGAGATATTGCTTGATAATGTATACTGCGAAACAGTCTCACAAAGGCAATTTAATTACTATAAATAGAAGGGTCAGCAATACTATCAAACCAATAAAACTTGCAAAACATAATTTCAATAATAAAATTGTAAATTACTTCTATAACAAGTACTTATTGAGTTGTTTTCAAATGTTTTGCAGTGTTATCTATCGATATACCCAATATAGTTATTGGAGTGAAAAAGTCAAAATCAACAGTTATTTTACTTTTATTTCAATACTTATAGTATTTGCAGTTTTAACTGTTGCGATAACATTAATTTTACTACTGTTTCTTATCAGTTAACTCGATCAGTTAAATCTACCATTTTAGTTATGAAATTATAAAAGCTAACGTTATTAACAACTATAAGATAGAGATACGAATTGCTTTTGATATGATTGACTTTTGATAAATGAAATATCTGATTGAAACGTGTACTCTCTTAAAAATTATTTGGAGTGTTAAGAAGCAACTTAATTCTGACATGGAATTTAATGAAAAATGAAAATAATTATTGGATTGTTTTTTCTCATTATTCTTCCGACACGTAAGTTTACATTTAAGATACATCATAAGCTTATGTTAAAGGACAGGAGCGTTGTAAGGAATACCGAATTATGTACAGGATATTAACCCAATAAGCCATTTTTTAAATGCTGCCTTTTAAAGCTCAACATATGATTAGATTTTAAAATGGATTTGCACTGATAAACAATGCTATAGGGATTTGATAAAAGCTTGTACTGTATCATTGAAACCAATGTTACATAGTTTTATATTATAGTTTCAATTGAAATAAGTATTTATAAGTGTAATTATGGTTTGCTGTACATTTAGCATATTTATTAATTAATTATAAGTAATTTTCTGAAATAAACCTCTTTCTTTTGTCAGTAAAAAAACAAAAATAAATATTATCAATTTCAATATCGATTTTTCTCGTTTTGTTTTTGCTAGACGAATTATAGCTCCTCAAACTTGTCATTAATTTTGCTTTTAAAAAATTATTTGGGATTTTTATTTCATTTATATTTGCTTATACAGAATGCTATTTATTGTATTATACACCCATAATCAATATTGTTCACTTACTAACTTACTGTAATGCAAAACATTATAATTTAAAAATAAATGTGTTTTTTGCATGCGGAATTGTTTGTTAAAGACAACTAATCGAATTTTTAACTTTTTTTTAGATGTTACATTTGGACTTGAGATCATAAAACAACCGACAGATATTTCTGTAATTGAAGGAGATGAAGTTGAATTGGATTGCATTTTCACCACGGAAGTTGATTGCGTTTGGTTTAGAGATGGAAAACGTTTAAATGTAGCTGACCAATACCAATATAAAACAAGAAATGGGATATCAACAATGGATTGTGGTGTCATAATCTACCCAGTGACTATGTACGAAGATGGATCATTATGGCAATGTGCTAATATGGCTGATTCAGATGATATTCAATCCGTTGAATCAAATATCATTAGGATATATGTCCAAGGTATTAGTGTAACATAACGTTATTTTATTTAACTTTTTTATGAGATCTAATCGATTTTAAAAACATTAATGCTATTATTAGAAATTGAAATATTAAAGCCTCCAATGGATGTTTCAGTGATTGAAAGTGAAAGAGTGGAACTTTCCTGTGTTTTTAATACACCAGTTCAGTGTATTTGGTATAAAGACAATGAAGCAATCAATATATTTGGAAAATACAAATATAGACATAGATTTGGAAATGATAAAACAGCCGATTGTAGTATCATCATAAATTCTGCTGAAGTGAATGATGTTGGACGATGGTTTTGTGGTAATATTGTTAATCAGAAAATATCGGTTTACTCGTATACAGTTTGGCTGCAAGTTAAAGGTTTGTATATCAATTTTTTATATTACTAAAGTCCATTATAGTTTATTTTTAATATAAATTAGTTTTGAAACTTCTAATACAACCACAACCACAATTATACGTTTTTATTGGAGATGTTGTTTATTTGGATTGTGAATTTAACACTGAAGTTGATTGCAAATGGATGAGAAATGGAAAAAAAATCGATATGCTAAGTTACTATATTGACCAATCAACGAAAGGACATAATACAAGACATTGTTCAATTAGCTTTACGGTAACGGTTAACCATGAAGGCAATTGGATTTGTAGCAACAAAATTAACAGAAACATCAAAACAACAATGCAATCATCAGTTGCTAAAATTAAACTCATAAACACAAATGACAATAAATATGCTTCCATATTCCTATTTGATAGAATTTTAGCCATTATTTGTTCCTCAGATTTCTTAATGGTAATATTTGCTGTTATTGGATTCATATATTATAAATATCGAAGGACAATTAAATCAAGGTATTATTATAACTTTATAAGTATTTTATTTGTTAATTATAATGGATTTATATTTTGTGTAGAATTAGAAAGTTAATTAGAGGTAGAAATCGTCTCACTGTTTGATGAAGAAAAATCTATAATTGTAAGTTTATTACATTATCGTTTAATCAAAGGTTTGTAATTATATTATTATTATACATTATTTAAAGTTCCATGTTAATGGAAAGACAGGAAAGAGTTCATCAAAGCCACAACGGGTTTTTACACGGAAGATCGTTTGAAAAACCGGCATAAAGGATGATTAAAGATTTGAGTTATTCAATCCAGTATTTAAATTGCTTGATTGTTCCTACAAAGTTCTAGTAAGTATGATAAAAACGGAAGTTGCACATTAATATGCACATTAAGCCACTGGGAGTATTACCATCATTAACCTTAAAAATGAAAGATTTAAGCGGGAACAATAAACACATAGTTAAAAGACATTAATTTTATTTTGATATAGAATCTCTATATAACCACAATGAATGAGACCAAAAGTTTCACAAAAACTTTAACTAAGGCTCTTAATTGTTCTACTAGCGTTTCATTAATTAGCTAAACTTAGGATCAAAATGTGATGCAATACAACGACGTGGAAGACCCAAAAACCTTACTCCAAGACAAAAATGCGCTTTTATCAAATGTTTAACAAGAGGAACTTCATCACTATGAACTGTAACAAGTCAGTGAGACTTCGGGGTTTCAAAAGACGCAGCTGCCCAACAAAAACATTGCGTTTATAGAATCCCAAACCATAAGTGAGCCATACTAAGCAGTACTTTATATTATCGGTGTCTACAGTGCATGCACCTTGTACTAATGTTTGTAACTGTTTATTTAGCCATTTTTAAACGAAATTTTAATTTAAGTGCAAGTGAGGTTATACTTATGAGACCTTTGATTTTTGAGAGGTTTTTTTATGTTTTTATTTTTTTAAGACTTATTTAATTAATGTTGGCAATGTCAAATTTGTAACCGATTTTTTTTTAAAAATTATATTTTGATAGTGTGGCTATAAATATAAAACGCACATTATACAGTATGATCCATGCATGAATTCAATAAAAAAACTACGGAATTTTACAAATATAATTTTAAATTTTGTTTAAAAACAATTAAAAATGTTTTGAATTTCTATTTGTTTTTATGAAAACTTTAAAACTTAGAAAAAGTTTCATTTTCACTACATTTTTCATTTTATTTATGGATTTTGTTCATTTGGAAAAACAATTTATTTTTATTAAGAAAATTTTGTTTCGTGTTTACATTAAAAATGTATGGAAATGCTCCAGAGGATTTGTTTTGTGTACAATATAAACCCAATCCTAGTAGTTTTAGTCAATTATAATCGATAATATGACTGATTAATCGAGTACGAAACAATGCTTATACTGTATAAAACAAATGGACGTAAATAACAGCATTACAAAGGTAAAACTCAATGAAAGTTTTACTATTTCAGTTTTTAACACTAAGTTTAACAATACGGTACTAATGATTAATGATTACAATGTTTAACTATATTAATTAATAATTACTGTGAGTATTCAATAGATTTACATATATTTTTAAGAGAAAAAAATGGCCTTAATCTGATTTTAATTGAACTTGATGGATTAGTTTACAATACAAAGCCAATACTCGTTACTTATTAGTATCGTGATTTTGACACTTAAATCGATTTCATGTAAATGAGAGATGAACGTAGACAATTATCAATCTTCATGAGGAATAAATGCGAGATATTGCTTGATAATGTATACTGCGAAACAGTCTCACAAAGGCAATTTAATTACTATAAATAGAAGGGTCAGCAATACTATCAAACCAATAAAACTTGCAAAACATAATTTCAATAATAAAATTGTAAATTACTTCTATAACAAGTACTTATTGAGTTGTTTTCAAATGTTTTGCAGTGTTATCTATCGATATACCCAATATAGTTATTGGAGTGAAAAAGTCAAAATCAACAGTTATTTTACTTTTATTTCAATACTTATAGTATTTGCAGTTTTAACTGTTGCGATAACATTAATTTTACTACTGTTTCTTATCAGTTAACTCGATCAGTTAAATCTACCATTTTAGTTATGAAATTATAAAAGCTAACGTTATTAACAACTATAAGATAGAGATACGAATTGCTTTTGATATGATTGACTTTTGATAAATGAAATATCTGATTGAAACGTGTACTCTCTTAAAAATTATTTGGAGTGTTAAGAAGCAACTTAATTCTGACATGGAATTTAATGAAAAATGAAAATAATTATTGGATTGTTTTTTCTCATTATTCTTCCGACACGTAAGTTTACATTTAAGATACATCATAAGCTTATGTTAAAGGACAGGAGCGTTGTAAGGAATACCGAATTATGTACAGGATATTAACCCAATAAGCCATTTTTTAAATGCTGCCTTTTAAAGCTCAACATATGATTAGATTTTAAAATGGATTTGCACTGATAAACAATGCTATAGGGATTTGATAAAAGCTTGTACTGTATCATTGAAAGCAATGTTACATTGTTTTATATTATAGTTTCAATTCAATTAAGTATTGATAAGTGTAATTGTGGTTTGCTATGCATTTTGCATATTAAAGCTTATAAAGCTTTGTTTTTTGTCGGTGCAAAATTGCTTAACACAAAAAACTCCTTAACACAAATCAATTCTGCGGTCTTGATTATTTCCTATGTATTTCCATACATTTTATTCCTTTTGACACAAACAAAAACCGCTAAACCCGCAATGTTTACTGTCTCTGGTGGGAAAAGAAGTTAACTTGGCTTTGAAATACTCGTACCAAAATCATAAACAATTCCTAAGCTTTGGTGATGGTGATGTTTTCAAGTCCGGAAATTCTGTTTAGTTTGTGATATTTTATTTTAAATCAATTTGTACGGTATTTTTAGCATAAAAAAGTTTAAAAAATTAAAAGCATATAAAAATTACAGTAGAAAAGTTTAGTAATTTTAAATGTGATAGGTAAATGTAATTTAATGTTCGGAATATATAAAATACAATTTTGGTGAGTACAAAACTATTTTTTTGTATACACCTTTTAACACGAACAAAAGTTTCAGTTCCAAGCGTTTCGTGGGAAAAAAGGTTTTAACTGTATTCCATTTTGTACACCTGCAATCATCATGTCTGACTTATTAAGTTATTGTATTATCAAGATAAAACGAATGTATCTCTCAAATGCAAAAATTGTTTGTTAAATACAACTAATCGAATTTTTAACTTTATTTTAGATGTTACATTTGGACTTGAGATCATAAAACAACCGACAGATGTTTTTGCAATTGAAGGAGATGAAGTTGAATTAGATTGCATTTTCAACACTGACGTTTATTGCGTTTGGTTTAAAAATGGAAGACATTTTAATATCGCTGATCGATTCAAATACAAAATAGGAGATGGACAATCGACAACTGATTGTAGTATCATAATTGACCCAATAAATTTCTATGACAATGGATCATTATGGCAATGTGCTAGTATGGCGGATTCAGATGATATTCAAGCAGTTGAATCAAATATCATTAGGATATATGTCCAAGGTACTACTGTAACATAACGTTATTTTATTCAATTTTTTTATGAGATCTAATCGATTTTAAAAACAATAATGCTATTATTAGAAATTGAAATATTAAAGCCGCCAATGGACGTTTCAGTGATTGAAAGTGAAAGAGTGGAACTTTCCTGTGTTTTTAATACACCAGTTCAGTGTATTTGGTATAAAAACAATGAAGCAATCAATGTGTTTGGAAAGTATAAATATCGAAACAAATTTGGAAATAATAAAACGGCAGATTGTACAATCATTATAAATTCTGCTGAAGTGAATGATGTTGGACAATGGTTTTGTGGTAACATTTTTAATCAGAGAATATCGGTTTCCTCGTATACAGTTTGGTTGCAAGTTAAAGGTTTGTATATTAACTTTTTATATTATTGAAATCTATTTTAATTCATTCATTGTTACTACAAATTAGTTCTGAAACTTGTGATACAACCACAACCACAATTCTACGTTTTCATTGGAGATGTTGTTTATTTGTATTGTAAATTTAACACTGAAGTTGATTGCAAATGGATGAGAAATGGTAAAGAAATCGATATGCAAAATTACTATATAGACCAAACAACGAAAGGACATAATACAGGATATTGTTCAATCAGCTTCATTATGGACAGAAAAATCCATGAAGGCAATTGGATTTGTAGCAACAAAATCAACAGTAACATCAAAACAACAATGCAATCATCAGTTGCTAAAATTAAACTCATAAACACAAATGACAATAAATATGCTTCCATATTCCTATTTTTAGCAACTTCTGAGGGTTTTTTGTTGGTCTTAATCGTTTTAATAATTGTTTTAATCGTTCTATGTTTTTTTTTAAACAAACGAATCTTTAAATGTCAATAAAAACCTAAAATAATGATTTTTTAATCCAATTTCTTTTACTTTTCCTAAATTACTGTTCTTTAGATGATTATAAAAAATTAAATTTAAAAACAGTTTTTTATATTTATTATTGAGTCTTTTACACTTATGGTGTAATGGGTCACTATGACCTATATGTATTTTCAATGGGATAACATGTTGAGAGTAGCTTTGCAGCGCTCATTACTCTTACACAAAATTATGACTCATGGAGTCAAAAAAAAAAAAAACACTATTAAATTTATTATCTCATAAGATATTGTGAACTATGGCTTTTTTAAGGATGATTGTTTATCATTCAAAATTGTGATATATGAAGGGTTTACATCCATTTGAATTAAGTACAGAAAAAATAATTTTATTTATTTTCTTCCCATATTAGAATTCTATTAAAACATTAACAAATACTCAAAATTATTGGTTTTTTTTTATTAATTTGTTTTTATCAGTCTATGGAATAATGTATTTCGTGTGGTATCCTTTTAGTTAACCGAAAATGGTACCAAATAGTCCAGAGTTGAGTGCTTTAATAGTAGATTATGATTGATCATTTTGATAAAACATACAGTAAGTTAAAGCAAACGTTGTGAGTCTTTCTTTTTATAAAATATTACGGCTTTATACACTTCAAGGATTAATCATCAAATTATGCCTTTTTTATTTTACCTGAATTTAAATATTAAAGTACAATTACAATATTCAATTACAAAAGAATTAAATTGATAAAAACATACTGTAACTATTTTTGTAAACTTATTATTAAACATGTTGATGCTAGAATTATGAACGTAAAAATCCAATGGAAATATGGCTCAGCTTATCCCACAATTGCTGAATATCAATCCGTTTTTTTATTTTAATATTTTGACTAATGTTTGTTCAATGAATTGTGACATTTACTATTATAAAATGAGTTATCAGTTTAAATTTGATTTCTTCTTTGGAATTCGGTGTTAATATACACATGATGGTTAGCGGAAGTCGTTTTAGTAGATTGGAATTGCGTTACATTTCTAGAAAATGTAACTTATAAATTATCAAAAAAACATTAAAGTAAACGTTGTACCTTTGAATGGCTTCATAGTCAATCTTATCATAATGATGATTTTTCCAGTCGCCACTGTCTATTTTATTCATTGGAACTAAATATCCATCAACATCAACTTCTTTATTCCTCCTTGAAGAACTTTGAACTACTTCCGTTCCATTTTTAGGAAAATTAATCCTTTGCAAACTGAAATTAACAATTATTCTAATAATCATATTGTATTTTGTAATAATTCCTTACGTTGTTATATTTTGAGACTGAAAACAGCATTTTTTCTTATAAATGGCACGTACAATTGCAAGTATAATGGCAGTTCCTATGATTGTAGCCAAAATACTAATCACAAGCCAAAGATGGAAATTATCTATTTAAGAAAACAGTAAAATCAATTAATAATCTTAATTCCATGTTTTATTGATGTGATTAGCATGGGAAATAGTTACCTTACCTTTAGATACAGTTGTAACTTCCGTTGACATTGAAATTTTTGATTTTACTGTTGAGGTTATTTGGTTTAAATTATCAAACGATAAACTACTTTCAGATGAGCTATAGTAATCTCGAATTGATGTTTTGCCTGTTTGTTTACTAACTGATGATAAACTAGTTGATGTAAGCAAAGTTTCTGAAACCAAATATTGTAAATGATAAATTGCTAATGTAGATTCCTTGTGGTTTTTTGTATTATCTTGTGAATTACAAATCCACATTGCTTCATCTATTGATGTTGCGTTGTTAATTATAATGGAGCAATCTGTTGTATTGATTCCCTTGTGTCCACCAATGTATTGATATCTTTTTACAATATTTATAACAGTTTTATTTCTTTTCCATGAGCAATTCACTTTTTCTACTGAGATACAATTTAATTTCACTGAATTCCCTGAAGCTAAACATTAATGTAACGATAAATTTAAATTATACAATTATGTACAATGAAATGATAAGAAATATTTTACCAATAATTATTTTAGGAATTGTTGTAACAATTCCAATGCATTCTAGTAGATTAATATATCTCGGTGTGTTTCCTGATGAATTTGTATAAATTGAACAGTCTTCAGTGTTACTTGATTCTCCTTTTAAATAACTGTAATTAATTGATTTAATGTTGATTGGAATTCCATTTCTTTGCCATAAACAATCAACTTTGAAATTAAATTTACAAGAGTAAGTTATTCTGTCTTTGGTCTGAATAACTTTGTGAGGTAGAGCAATTTTCATAGATACACAATCACCTATTAAAATGAAATTAATAATAATTGCAGTAATAATAATTGAATAATTACCTGAATGAAATCCATGAAAAGAAATTAGGAAAAAGACTAGAAATGTTTTCATTTTTTTTGTTAGATTTTAGGAATTACATTTTAAATGCTTAATGTTGAACTGACAAGTGATGTAATACATGTGATGTTGCTAAAATAGTGCAAGATTGAAAGTGAAATTGAAAGATGTGTTATCTAAGTAAATTTACCAGTAATAAATTAATATTTGCACTGTCAACAAAATCTGAGTGCGGATTTTAAAATGAAAGTAAAAGAACTGATAACTTAAAATCTTAGTATTGGTTGATTTTATTAGTAGTTATGAGTAAAAAAACATTTTAAATTAAATATTACAGTATTTGAAATATTGTTATTTAATATGTAAACGATAAGAAACGTTCTGGAATTTTGGCACTGCATAGCAGCCATAACTATTTTTTTTAAATAGGATTTAATTCAAATGATTGGTTGTATATGAAGCATGTAACAAAATAAACAGAACTGTCTGACTTTCATAGAACATTCTGCAAAAATAGTCATTGATAAAACTGTTCGGTTTTCCACGTCCGCTCTAACAGTGATAGAAAACATTAAACGTCAGACGATTTGTTTGGTATACTTTAAAATTCCAATTGTAGTTGTCTGTTATTAATTTGATGTTGTGAACGATTAAACGGGTAATTAACTCAATTTTAGTTAATTATAATCGATAATATTAGTGAGTAACTGTGTACGGGACAATATTTATACGCTGAAAGGACATATGTTATTGATTTTAAACAGAAATGGATGGAAATGAAGTCAGAAAGCTTGGAAATCACATCAAAGGTAAACACCCAATGACAGTTTTTCTTATTTTTGTTTTGAAGAGCAAAATCTAGTATACTAGTTATTAGTGATTACTGTATTGATTAGTAATGATTAGTTTTTAAGATTTACAGTCATTTGAAAGAAAATGAAATTTAATCTTAATCTTGTATTAACTTGATGAAAACCCCAGAAGTTGCATCTTTTCGGTGGTGACAAATTTCAATACAATATGGATTTTCACTTTTTTCTTATGCAATTTATGTTCCTAGAAAAGTCATTTTGCATTTACAGATATGTTGTGATTCATAAAGCATAACAGTCTTTTAATAACAATAAATAATCTTGCTTTGTTTACTTTTATTTATAATACAAGAAATATCAGGAAATTGACGAGTTAAGAAAATCCATGTTTAATAAAATTTATGCACACAAGTTAAAGGATACAAAACTTCTTAGATGAACTATTTGAGGTAAAAAACACATGATTAGTCGTAATAATTGTGTTTTTAATTGGTAAAAATGAATTCAAACTTGAAAACAACACTTATTAATCAACCAAACAGACTCTTGGATTTCGTTATTTAGTAAGGAAATGAAAAGTCGACATTTTCTTCATCTTTTGAAACATTTCTTAAAGATGACTTATCATTCAGTCGCTGTAATTTTTGTCTATTAATTGTATTGAAAATCTTTTAAAAAACCAATGGGAATTCCTCACTGTTTTAATGTAACAATTTTCCATAACAAATCCACGTTGTTTAAAAAAATCGATTAAATATTTTAAAACAAGAAAAGAAATATACAGAATTTTTCATTTTAGGTTTAAGTTTCTTAAAATTTACTCAATTTTCTGTAATAAAAGAAAACGGTTAGTTTATTTATGACTAAAATTTGTTTTATTATCCTTTTACAATTATCCAACAATTATCAAGTCTATTTTTGTAACTTAATCAATTACTTTTCATCATATTGAATATTTCTTCATTTCATTTCTTAAAGGAAAACACGTCACTCCATTGCAGTTGCTAATTAAAAAATAACAAGAAAGTTAATTAACAAGATTCAAGGAAGAAACAATTATCATTGAGTTACATTACACTTTCCTATAACAATGTTAAGTATCACAAAACAATTATTTCCAAGGACAAAAAACATTAATTTTTTAGTTAATTAATACTTAATTACAAGTTAGAGAAATGACAAAGCTCAAATAATTATTTTAATTGTGAAATGCAAGATAAATCCGGTTATAACGTAAGTCGTTATAACCGTACTTTGCTTACAAAGTCTGAACAACTATTGATTTTGTGAAATTATTGATTGATTAACAGTTGGGAAATTATTGTAAAATATTTAAAAAAAGAAAATGAGCTTTGAAAAATGTCAGTTTGACTCTAAAAAAGGTCAGTTTGACTCTAAAAAATGTGAGTTTGATTCTAAAAAATGTCAGTTTGACTCTAAAAAATGTGAGTTTGATTCTAAAAAATGCCAGTTTGACTCTAAAAAATGTGAGTTTGACTCTAAAAAATGTCAGTTTGACTCTAAAAAATGCCAGTTTGACTCTAA
>JAAFCF010007106.1:40762-51680 GCA_013389785.1 Helicorthomorpha holstii
TGAAAAATTGGTCTAGATCTCTAAATTTTAGATTTAGAAGCTTCAGACGGCCATTTTGTAGCAGTAGTATCATGCTGGAGGGCCTTAGGTTGAGAAATTGGTCTAGATTTCTAGATTTCAGATTTAGAAGCTTCAGACGGCCATTTTGTAGCAGTAGTATAATGCTGGAAGGACATAAGTTGAGAAATTTGTCTAGATCTCTAGATTTCCAATTTATTAGTGTCGGACGGCCATTTTGTAGCAGTAGTATCATGCTGGAAGGACATTGGTTGAGAAATTAGTCTAGATCTCTAGATTTCCAATTTATTGGCTCCAGACAGCCATTTTGGAGCAGTAGTATTATGCCGGAAGGACATAGGTTGAGAAATTGGTCTAGACCATATGGTAATACTCAAATTGACTGCAATTGGATGAAAGATAACGAAGAAATGAATATGGAAAGTTCTTATATTGACCAATCAACGAGAGGACATAATACAAGAAACTGTTCAATCAGCTTCATTGTGGACAGAGAAATCCATGAAGGCATTTGGATTTGCAGCAATAAAATTAGCAATAAAATTAAAACAGCAATACAATCATCAATTGCTCAAATAAAACTCATAAACACAAATGGCGATTTTACTAAAATGGAGAAAATGAAAGATGAAGATTCTTCCATATTCACATCGGATAGGAGTTTAGCTATTGTGGGTTTCTCGTGGTTCTTAGTGGCAATATTTGCTGTAATTGGAATAATGGTTTATAAATATCGAAGAGCAATTCAATTGAAGTAATACTATTACTTTATGAGATCTAGATTAGTATTTTACTTTTGATAATTGATTTATATTTTTTGTGTAGAATTGAAAAGTTAATTAGACGTGGAAATCGTCATACGGATGAAGAAGAAATGTCATTGCTAATGGTAAGGCTATTACATTTTAGGAGTAGTTCAATGAAAGATTTGTAGTTACAGTGAATTCTCGTTAACACGAACGCCGTTAAAACGAATTTCTCGTTAACACGAAGCAACATTTTGGTCCCGAACTACAGTATAGGCTTTTCCATACATTCTTTGTTCGTTAACACGAAGTAAAACCCCGTTAACACAAACTAATTTTGTTCCTCCGAATGAAAAATTGCATATTTCGTCAAAGAAAATGTAGAGAAAATCAAAATTTTAATAACTTTTAATGTTTTTACAAAAACAAATACAAATTCAATATATTTATTGCTTGTTTTTATAATAAAAAAAACTTCCAAATTGCATTGTTTTTTCTTAAATGCACAAAATGCATAATATTTTGAATCTTAAAAATATCAGTTTGACTCTAAAAAAAATGTCAGTTTGACCAATATATTAGATTTTGCATGTGTTCGTTAACACAAAACCCCGTTAACACGAAGAAAAATCTTGGTTCCGTCGACTTCGTGTTAACGAGAATCCACTGTATATTACTTATACATTATTTACTTTTCAGATTGATGGAAAGACAGAGAAGCATTCATCAAAGTCACAACATGCTTTTACATGGAAGATCAATGGAATTACAGAAATCTTAAAGGATGACCAGGGATTTGATTTAGTTAGTCCAGTATTTAAATTGAATGACCATCCTTACAAAGTTCAAGCAAGAATTTTAAGAACAGATGTTTCACATTTTCAGTTTATTTTGATAAATGAAAATATGCTCGTTAAGCCATTGGTAGTATTTCCTGCATTAACATTCAAAATGAAAGATTTAAGCGGGAAAAAGAAAGACATAGTGAGAAAACATCAATTTTATTTTGACATAGAATTTAAATCTTCTATTTTTGATGTTAAAAAATATCTAAAGACTATACATTCTAATTACGTTAAATATGATTCAGTTACATTTGACATTTACGTTGAATCACCTGAAAGTGCCAACTATTATGCTTCAGATAATGGGATGTTAGAGTGGACAATTGATAATTAT
The DNA here is from genome assembly GCA_013389785.1 of Helicorthomorpha holstii. Lineage (NCBI taxonomy): Eukaryota > Metazoa > Arthropoda > Diplopoda > Polydesmida > Paradoxosomatidae > Helicorthomorpha > Helicorthomorpha holstii. The sequence continues at coordinate 42,706 of JAAFCF010007106.1, forward strand.
AGTGTTAAGAAACAAAATGAAATTGATGGATTGATTAATGGATATGGAAGTCCATATTTCTATACATCAGTTTATGGCTATAGAGTTCAAGTTAAAATTTTCTTAGATGGGCTGTTTGGTATGAATGGCAAAAGTTTAACTGCTGTAATTAAATTTTTAACTGGCAAAAATGATTCAATATTGGGAAAGGAATTTCCCCATAAAACAACTATCACTCTATTCAACCAATTAGATATAACATTGAACTATATTAAGGAATAGGTTCAAACTGAAATAAGTAATCGCTATTTTCTTCATCTAATATCTCACGAGGATATTGTAAGTAAAGGTTTTCTTAAATATGACTGCTTATCATTTAAAGTCGTTATCGAACCAACATAATTCATATGAATTGTTTACATTTATTTAATTTGAAATATAATACAGAAAATATTTTTAGCTTTTTTTTTTTAACATTGACATCCCATTAAACCTTAACAATTGTTGAAAATCATGGCTTTTAGATTAGTTATCTTTATCAGTTTTGTGAAATAATGTTTTTTGCACTGTAATATTTTAGTTAGAAAAACGGGTACTAAATAGTCCGAAGATAAGTGTTTTAAGTATTGCAAGTACACATTACATAACATACTCATAGTTGTTTTATAATTGAAAACTTGATAGTGAAAGATTAGATTAAATTGATACAATGTGAAGGACACCATACCATTTCAGAGTACATTAAAATATCAGAGGACATTATCATTTTTATCTGTGAAGATGTAAATAGTAATTGGTTGCAATATATTTAAAATATTATACTGCAGAATTTTGTAAATAGAGTATAATTTAAAAAATATCGTAAAATGATGTTTTTTTATACTATGTTGTACTTTTTAACATTAATTTGAAGCTTAAATATGTTTTGTGTATACAAAGTTTGCGATTCTTTCTTTTTATTAAATATTGAAATTACGACGTTATGTGCTTCTAGAGTTATTAATCAAAAAATACACTTTTAGTTTTACTTGAATATTTAAACCTACAAAACAATTTTAATTAATAAAAAGATAATTATTTTTACAAACTTATCATTGAACGCATCCGTTGTTGAGGTCAGAATTATTAAGGTAAATATCCAATATAGAGCAATTTAAATACCAAACACTTTCAGATTATCCAAAAATGTAGATTAATTTTTTTATTTATATTTTATTTAATATTTTCTTAATTAATTGTCGCATCGACTGTTGTAAAATGATTCACATGCTCAAATTTCATTTATGTTTTTTGGTTCGGTGTTAAGATACACATGATGATCAGTTGAATTAGTTTTATTAGATTTATTAGGTTTAGGTGGCATTGTGTTCCTAGGTTAAAAAAAATACAATAATAAATGATTAATAAAATGATCTGATTATCATAAAATTAATTTTACCTTTGAATAGCTTCATAATCAATCTTTTCATAAAGATGATTTTTACATTCTTCACTGTCGATTTTATTCATTGGAACTAAATATCCATCAACATCAACTCCTTCATTGCTTCTTGGAAAACTTTGAACTATTTCGGTTCCTTTTTCAGGCAAATGAGTCTTTTGTAAGCTGTAAAATTGACCATTAGTTTAATCAATTCAATGTATTTTGTTTTTTTTTACTTACATTGTTGTGTTTTGTGGGCGAAAACAGCATTTCTTCATATAAATTGCAATAGAAATGGTAATTACAATTGCAGTTCCTAAGATTGAAGCCAAAATGCTAATCACAAGCCAAAGATGGAAATTATCTATTTTAGAAAACAGTAAAATCAATTGATTAGCTTAATTATGTTTTATTGATGTGATTAGCATGGAAAATGGTTACTTTACCTTTAGATACATTTGGTACTTCCGTTGACATTGAGTTTGTTGATTTTACTGTTGAGGTTATTTGGTTTGAATTATCAAACGATAAATTGCGTTCAGAGGTTTTGCTTGTTTGTTTACTATCTGATGATGTAACTAAAGTTATAAGTTGTAAATCGAAAATTGCTAAAGTGTTTTCTTTGCTATTTTTTGTGCTGGCTTGTGAATTACAAATCCATGTTGTTTCATCTATTGATGTGACATTGTCAATGATAATTGAACAATCGTTGACATCGATTCCATCATGTCCATCAGTGTATTGATATCTTTTTACAATGTTCATAACAATCCCATTTCGTTTCCATGAACAATCTACTTTTTCATCTGATTTGCAGTCTAATTTAACTAAATTGCCTGAGACTAAAAATAAAACATTTATATAGTTTAATTAACAAATATTATTCAAGAAGTATTTTACCATTTATTTGAGGAATTTTTGTAACAATTCCAATGCATTCAAGTACTTCATTTGTTGAGCTTTGTATTGAATTTGTATATATTGAACAGTCATCAGTATCACTTGATTTCTCATTTAAATAATTGAAATTAAATGCTTTAATGTTGATTGTAGTTCCGTTTTTTTGCCATAAACAATCAACTTTAAAATTAAATTTACACGAATAGATTATTTTGTCTTTAGTTTGAATAACTTTATGAGGTAGAGCAATTTTCATAGTTACACATTCACCTATTAAAATCACCATTATCAAATAAATTATTACATAAAATGATTGAGTAATTACCTGAATGAAAGCCATGAAAACAAATGAGAAAAAAGATTAAAAATCTGCCCATTTTTTGTTAAACTTCTGGAATTGCATTTTAAATTTGTAATGTTAAACTGTCAAGTGATGTTAAGTATGTGATGTTGCTAACAGAGTGCAAAAGTGAAAGAGAAATGGAAATGTTGTGTTATCTAACTAAGTAAATTAACTAGTAAGAAGTTAATATTTACACTGTTAGCAAAAGTACATCAACCAAACCTTCTTTAAGTAAAGTAAAAAAAAAGCATTTTGAGTCTTAAAATGAAAGTAAATTGACTGATAATTTAAAATCTTGGGATTGGCTCATTTTACTGCTATTAACATGCTGTTTTTAGTTTATATTTTGTTTATTTCCAACTGAAATTAATCTTGTAATTGCAGTATTTGAGAGTAAAAAGTTTTAAAAGTTTATTAGAAATGTTTTGGAATGATGGCACTGCATAGCAGCCATAATTATTGTTTTAAAATAGGATCTAATGAAAGTGACTGATTGTATATGAAGCATGTAACAAAATAAACAGAACTGTCTGACTTTCCTAAACCGTTCTGCAAAAATCGTTCTTGATAAAACTGTTCGGTTTGCCACTTCCGCTCTAACAGTGATACAAAACATTAAACGTCAGACGATTTGTTATGTATACAAAAAATGACAACTTTAGTTGTGTGTTATTGTTTTGATGGTGTCAACTATTAAACGGTTAATTAACTCAATTTTAGTTAATTATAATCAATAATATTAGTGAGTAATTGTGTACGGGATATAATTTAAACGCTGAAAGGACATATTTTATTGATTTGAAACAGAAACGGATGAAAATGAAGTCAGAAAGCTTGGAAATCACATCAAAGGTAAACACCCAATGACAGTTTTTGTTTTCTTAATTTCTAAGAGCAAAGGTTAACTATACTAATAATTAGTGATTACTGTATTGATTAGTAATTATGAATCCATTAGATTTAAAGTCATTTTATAGAAAATCACATTCGGTCTTAATTTTGTATTAACTTGATGAAAACCCCAGAAATGGCATATTTTCTGTTGTTGCAAATTTCAATACAAGATGAATTTTTACTCTTTTCTTATGCTATTTATGTCCACAGAAAAGTCATTTGAATTCACAGATATGTTGTGATTCATAAAGCATAACAGTCTTTGAATAACGATAAAATAATCTTACTTTGTTTACTCTTATTATATAATACAAGAAAAATCAGGAAATTGATAAGTTAAGAAAATCCATGTTTTTTGCACACAAGTTAAAATATATAAAACTTCTTAGATGAACTATTTGAAGTGAAAAGCAAACGATTAGTAACTTAAATTATGTTTTTAATGGGTAAAAATTAATTCAAACTTGAAAACAACACTTCCAACCAAACAGACTCTTGGATTTGGTTATTTAGCAAGGAAATGAAAAATCGACATTTTCTTCATCCTTTGAAAAATTTCTTAAAGATGACTTATCATTCAGTCATTGTAATTTATGGCTATTAATTGTATTGAAAATCTTTTAAAAAACCAATGGAGATTCCTGGCTGTTTTAATGTAACAATTTTCCATAACAAATCCACGTTGTTAAAAAAACCGATTAAATATTTTAAAACAAGAAAAGAAATATACAGAATTTTTCATTTTAGGTTAAATTTTCATAAAATTTACTCAATTTTCTGTAATAAAAGAAAACGATTAGTTTATTTATAACTAAAATTTATTTTATTATTCTTTTACAATTTTTTAACGATTATCAAGTCTATTTTTTTCAACTTATTCAATTATTTTTCATCAGTTAGTATTTCTTCATTTCATTTCTTAAAGGAAAACACGTCACTCCATTGCAGTTGCTAATTAACAAATAATGAGAAAGTTAATTCACAAGATTCAAGGAAGAAACAATTATCATTTAGTTACATTACACTTTCCTATACCAATGTTAAATATCAAAAAAAAATTATTTTCAAGGACAAAAAACATTGATTTTTTAGTTAATTAACACTTAATTAAAAGTTAGAAAAATGATGAAGCTCAAACAGATACTTTAATTGTGAAATGCAACTTACATACGGTTATAACGTAAGTCGTTATAACCGAATTTGGCTTTCAAAGTCAGAAAAACTATTGATTTTGTGAAATTATTGACTGATTAACAGTTAGGAAATTATTGTAAAATATTTAAAAAAAAGAAAATGAGCTTTGAAAAATGTCAGTTTGATTCGAAAAAATGTCAGTTTGACTCCAAAAAATGTCAGTTTGACTCTCAAAAATGCCAGTTTGACTCCAAAAAATGTCAGTTTGACTCTAAAAAAATGTCAGTTTGACTCTTAAAAATGTCAGTTTGACTCTAAGAAATGTCAGTTTGACTTTCAAAAATGTCAGTTTGACTTTCAAAAATGCAGTTTGACTTTCAAAAATGCCAGTTTGACTTTCAAAAATGCCAGTTTGACTCTAAAAAAATGTCAGTTTGACTTTAAAAAATGTCAGTTTGACTTAACAGGCATAAAAATGATAGGAAAATGTGAAATGTAACCGTTTTTTTATGTGACTTACTCGTTGATTCTGTTTGATTGAAGTTGTGTTTGAATTTGATTTGAACAACTTGTGATTGGGCAATTGTCTTGATTTTACTTTTGACCCAATCTTTTAAGTTGTGACTGTAACAAGTCCAATTGCCTTCATCTGATTCCTCCACTGCAAAACTGATTGAACAATCTGTTGTATTTTGTCCTTTCGTCGATTTATCAATGTAAAAATCTTCAACATTCATTTCTTCTCCATCTTTCATCCAAATACAGTTGATTGCAGTGTTGAATCCACAATCAAACTGAACAATTTCTCCAACTTCAACAGTTGAAAGTGGTTCTGGTTGCACCAAGATTTTCAAAGCTAATTTTAAGTTAACAAAACAAAATTAATTAGCAAGCAGTTTAATAGTAAGATTGTTAATAAGAGTTGATGAACAAACTGTGGATTTTCACTGTAGCTGTTTCAGAGTAAACTGTGGAGTTTTCCAGAGAAGCTTTATTACTGCATTTCCATTGTCCATTATCAAATAATTCAGCTGCTTTTATGAGAAGTGTACAATCAGATGTTGTTTCAGTTTCGTTTCTGTTTTTGTATTGGTAATTTCGAGCCACTTTTACTTCTCTGTTGTCTTTGTACCAAATACATTCAACTGCTGTGTTAAAAACGCAGGGAAGTTCAACTTCTTCATTTTCAAAAGCTGAAACATCCAATGGCTGTTCTTGTATTTCAATGTCTAAGAAATTTATTAGGAAAGTAAAAATTAGTGACTGAATAATCAGTAATAAAATAGATGATACCTTGAATTGCTTCTGATGAATCTGAGGAATTTGCTTGACGTTTAACTATCAAGGCACCAACTGCAAAATCTTGAAAAGAAAAAAGTTTATTGTTAACTTATTTTCGTAAGACAAAAGTAGATGAGAATGTTGAACTGTAATTGAAATTAATGGATATAAATGTAATGAAAGTTAATTGTGTTTATGAAAAAGTAAAATTTAATACTCAAAAACTGTTTCTGTTCAAAATAGTTTATACAAAATTGTCAAACACAAACTTTCAATCAACATTTTCACTAATTACACATGAATTTTAACTGATTTCAAGGGATTAATTGACTAAGAAGTTGTTTTGTGTCTCCAAAAACTTACAAGAAAACCTGTCTTATAATTTGTAGAGTTTTACTTTTATGTAACTGACAAATTTGCTGAAAAACTGTTTTTGTTTTAATTCAAAAAAACACCAAATGTTACTTGACTTTAGTTTTTGATCTTTTTAACTGGCTAAAATGTGAATTAATTGTTGTTTATATCGATTGAGTAACATTGATGGATGTTTGATCAAGTTTCAGTAAAAAAATAATAAAAAATAGTCTCAGGAAACTTACAAAACTGAATTTTCAATGAATTTGTGTTTAACAAGCTCATTTTGTCTTTTTATGTTACAAAAATTGATTTCATTTTGTGCAAAAAAAAACTAAAACATTTGTAAGAATTGGTAAACTATTAATTCGTTAATTAAACTTTAATAGAAAATTATAATAATTGTGAAAAAATTGGATAAAAAATAAATTAGTTAGGTAGTTTAATAAAAAATTAAAAAAATTGAGAAAAAAAATAAAATTAGTTAATAAAAGATTTAAAAAATAGAGAAAAAAAACATTAGTTAAAAAAAGATTAATAAATTGTAGAAAAAATAAATTAGCTAATAAAAGATTAAAAAAATGGAGAAAAAAGTAAATTAGTTAATAAAAGATTAAAAAAAATGGAGAAAAAATTAAATTAGTTAATAAAAAATTAAAAAAAAGAGAGAAAAAAAATTAGTTAATAAAAGATTTAAAAAATGGATTAAAAATAAATTAGGTAATAAAAGATTTAAAAAATGGAGAAAAAAATAAATTAGTTAATAAAAGATTAAAAAAATGGAGAAAAATTAAATTAGTTAATAAAAAATTAAAAAAATGGAGAAAAAAATTAATTAGATTATTAAGATGTTTAATTAGATTATTAGATTATTAAGATGTAAAATTAAAAGATGAAGAAATATTCCTTTTGCTTTCATTTTCTTTAACTAAACAGCGTCAGACTGGTTAATAAAAGCGTTGAAATTTCAGACAAATACTACAACTTACTGTATAACTTTCCAATATTATTGATCTTGATTATCGATTGATTTGTTCAATCATTCATTCATCCACAGTGAATGATTTTCGTGAAGTAAATGCTGTTGGTTTATTAGTGGCAATTCAGATTCGACTTTTTAAGCTTGAGATAAACAAGGTGAATGATGAAACATTGAGGTTTGCCTTGAAACTAATTAAGATTTCCATTTTTTTGGAGGATTTAAATAGGTTATTAATTAATTAGTATTTTCATCAGCAAATTCACAAATACATGACAAAAATTTCACTATTGCAATTGCAGAACTTTACATAAGCGAGGAAAAGCGATTACAATGATCTTACGAAAGAGGCTGATTGTAATTTGAGACTGTGCTATGATAAGACTGAACTGGCTGACGTTCATAAAATCCAATTACGAGATTGAAGTGGATTAGTAAATGAAGTCAGTCTCGTCAGCCTGAGTGATAATAAAACAACCATAAAGGTCAGAGAATTCGTAATACACCAATAATTTGATTATAATTTTTATCAAAAATGACGCCAAAATTTGTTTGAGTTGTTAAAGAGTAATTAATTAATAAAATAATTGAATTTTTAAAATTTGTAAATGCTAATTGGTGAAATGAAGGTGGTAATATCTCCGTGAACCCGTAAATTAATTAGTTATGCAATAAAACCATAGCAAATATTTTAATTATAATAGTTTGAATGACGTAGGTTACTTGAAATGAAACGTAGAAAAACTTATCTTTGTGAAATCATTACGGATGTCATTAGTGCAGTAGTTAATTTAAAATGAAGGCACAAAAAAAAAACTCCAACAGACTAAAACCAGCAATTTTAAATTATTAGTCTTAAACAAATGTTAATGATCGATTTAGGTTAACAAACAAAGGTCGAAAAACTTAGTATAAAAGACAAAGGTTGGGAGACTTAGGTTAAGAAACTTAGCTTAAGCGACTTAGGTTAAGAGACTTAGGTTTGCGACTTAGGTTAAGAGACTTAGGTTTGCGACTTAGGTTAAGAGACTTAGGTTAGGAGACTTGAGACTTAGGTTAAGAGACTTAGGTTAAGAAACTTAGGTTTGCGACTTAGGTTAAGAGATTTGAGACTTCCCATGTAGCACAAACCCATCCATACCACGTTAATTGTAGGTGTCACTTTCTGTGAAAACAACGTTGCATTTAAACGTTGAAATGTAGGTAAATGTGTCTAGTCCTTAGGAAGTTGACTAAACGTTTACTTTTAACAGCCATTTAAAGTAGAATGGTGGTTAATACAACCCTTCTTGATGACCTCAATTTTCATTACTTAGTGGAATCCACTTGGTATAGTGGTTAATACAACCAATCTTGCTGACCCCAATTTTTATTGCTGTGTGGAATCAGCGTTGTATGGTGTTGGATACAACCATCCATTTCCACTTATTATGTGTGTTATTACGTGTAATCCTATTAGGTTACCCTAATAGAATTACTTTGAAATATAAATGACAACAAATACACAAAATAACATTTAAATAAATTTTATTAAAAAGTGTTTTATTACAAATAATAATTAGAAAATTGAAAAAACTGTAAACTGCTGAAAGTCATTGGTGATTTACCATTTGGAATGCCATCCATCATAGAATTTTGGTGTTAACATCTTACAGTTAATTGACCTGAAATGTAATAAGAAAAATAAA
>JAAFCF010007108.1:11846-44094 GCA_013389785.1 Helicorthomorpha holstii
AGACAGAGTTAGAGAGAGAGAGACAGAGTTAGGGAAAGATAGTAACAGAGTTAGAGAAAGAAAGATACAGAGTTAGAGAAAGAAAGATACAGAGTTAGAGAAAGAAAGACAGTGAGATACAGAGTTAGAGAGAGAAAGATAGAGATACAGAGTTAGAGAAAGAGAGAGTCGACTCTGAAGTCGAATAGAGAAAGTCGACTCCAGAGTCGAAATTAGAGTCGAGTCGCCCATCTCTGCCCAAAACAATTTTAAATTTGTTTGAACAAGTCCAACAATGACTATATTACAAAATGTTTATAAGGAAGCTCTCTAAAAGAATGTCTTGCATAACAATTCAATAGTATGCCATTATCGGGTATGCCCTGGTTTTATTACATTTCACTATAGCTATTACACACCTCTTCAAGTGAGAGATTAGTTTCAAAAGCTCCAACATTTTGATTTTATTGTAACTGATAATTCAATTATTAATGCATAACTTAAAAGGAATTCATAACATAATGGTCATTCACTTTTAAACTTTTATTGACTTGCCCATTTGTTGTATGTATTATATGATTCACAAATAACAAATAATCTACAGTATTTGAAAATCACTGTTTATTTATTTCGCCATTTTCATGCCCATCAACAGAAGTTTTACTTTCAGGTAACAACTCATTACAGCTATTTTCGTTAAGTAAGGTGTTTTCGTTTTTAATCACAAGTTCACCGTCTGTTGTTAATATTGGCTTCATTAAATTATGACAACTAATTAAAATATGTTCAAACTTGTTTGACTTCTCAGTAACACTTTTCATTTCACTCTGAAGCTTTTTCAGCTTATTTTCGCACTCACTTAGCTGTAAAGAAACTTTATCTTTACTCTGTATACTTGATGCCGCTGATTCTTTAGCTAGACCTAGAAAAAACATGCCAATTGATAACATTATACTGTATCACTAGCACGACTAACAAAAATCGTAATAATTTGTAAACCTAGTTCCTTTGTTAAACACGTTAAACGATTCTCTGCGTGAATTCTGGATTTTTCACTGCGTTCCAACTGTTGAAACAATTTCTCAATTTTCAACAATGCTCCGTTATACATGACCAGGCCCGTTTCGCTGACATCAGGTGGTTCTAGACTTAAGCACGGCTTCAGCGACAGAGATGAAGCTCTCGGTGACATAAACTTCGAATTTCCTAACAAGTTTCAGCAGCTTTATAAAATGCCTTTATTTCAAGCAAGCAATTAGCATACCAGCAGCGAATAATTCCAATCGACCCATTAGATCCGTTGAATTAGGTCCACATTTATCTGTGTTTAATTTGTTTTCGGGTTCTTCAGCAGATGGTCTTCTGTCAGTTAGTTTTCTATAGTATAGACGCTCCTTAACTGTCACGTTTTGCACCAGTTTGCGAACCTATTATAAGATAATGTTAATTGCAATGAATACTCAAAATAATTAAATTACGTGTTTACTTGAGAACGCGATAAATTTAATCCCAGCATGTGAATCATTTCCTCCAAATCTTTATCTAACAAGTATCCACAGTGGTTTTGATCAAAATACACAAATCCCAACAGCAAATTGGGATCAACGGTTAAGGTTTTAACTCTTTCTAGCTTCTTATCTTTTTCTTTTTTTCTGTCTTTCTTTTTATCTTTTCGATCACAGTCTTCTCCCTAAATAGCATTTATGTAACATTTAAACTATAATAAGTGCTTTTGTTGAAACGTTTTACGTACATCGTCGATTTCGTCGTCTTCATAGTCATCATCACCTTCATCGTTTTCTTCTTCCATTTCTTTGTCATCATCATCTCTTCTTTTCTCATCTTTTTTATCCTTTCGATTATCAACGTCATCCAATTCATCCTTCAAGTAAATGTTCTCTAATTATGTTTCACATTGGATTTTTTAATAATTTGAACTTTTACGAACCTTGTCATCGCTCTTTTCTTTATTTCGTTTCTTATCCTAATTAAAAAATAATGTTAAATACAAATTAATGGTATAAATAACAAAAGTAAAGCAAAATGTAATTACTAACCTTTTCCTTATCTTCAGTAATCTTGTTTTCAGGAATACTAACTAAAGCGCAGTATATTTTAAATCCAAAATCTCTAGCTAACATTTCATTAAATAACTCAGCAAAAAGAGACACCTAAATATTTTACATCGTTGAGGAAATGTTATTCGTACATTAATGTTTCATTGTGTATCTTATTAATTACTTCAAATGAATATTCCTTGTTGTCTTCTTGTCGATAATCGAGTAAAACACTTAACGACATCGTTGTACAATCGAACTTCCCTCCTTTGGCCGTTGCAGAAGGATGAACAACAATAGATGGCGTTTCAGGTAGAGAATATAGTCGCTCCATCATTGCCCGCTCTTTCTCGTCTTTCTTTTTTTCTTCATCCTGTTAAAAAACTTAGAATTTACTACTAAAGAATAAAAACGATAGCTAATTTACATAAATTAAAAGGTACACACATCTTTCTTTTTCTTTGCACTGTCCTTCTCCTCAGTCTTTTCAATTTCTTCTAAATCCTCATCTTCAGGACGTTCATCGACGTCGTCTTTATTTTGCTCAGCTCTCAAAGCCTTCGAAAGTCTGGCCACCAACTGAGATTTAAGGCCTTTACAACTTAGATTACGTGTTTCCAGTTCATGTCGCAAGTCAGCAAGCTACACAAACACATTAATACTCTAACTACATAAAATGTGTAAATTTTAAATACCTTCATAGATTTAAGATCAAGTTCAGATAGATGGGCATCTTTCTTTGTTGCATCGCCAGCAGCTTCGTCGATTTCCTGTAATAACAAGAATATAATTAGATTTTCATTTTATTTATTAAATTTTTCAAAGAAAGGTGGTGCCCCACTAGAAACTTAAAAGTGGAGTTTCACCCCCTCCCAAATCCCTATTTCCAAAATCCCTTTCTAGCTGTTTCCATCGGACACCCCCACCCCAAAAATATATTCGAACACAATTATTGAGAAAGAAGCATCACTGCTCTTGGCGAACTTTGATTTCTGTCACCAGACTCTGCTCATTCCATCACAGACCTATGCGAATTCGCTTCAATGTTGTCAATAAGTGCTTAGATAATCGCAAAGAAATATACTTGCAGTAACACAGAAGTTAACATGTAATAAAAGCAATGAGTAGAAATACAATTAACAAAAGAAAAGAAAAGAAAGTTTAAAAAAGTTGATAAACAAAACTGAACACAGAGAAACAAATTAACATTCTCTTAATGAATAACCAAGATGTAATTATAATGTTGTTTATCAAGTTTTTTAAAAGCAAAGCAACAACAAAATAAAGAATTGTAGCCCAAATACAAAAGAAGAAAAGGATAAAGTCGTGCATAAAAAAACAAATGTTGCAAGAAAGTTAGAAATTAAAATAATCAGTTATATAAGATAAAATAATTTAAAAACTAAACATTATAAAAAGGCACACTGCATTTAGCATATATAATATCTATATAAATGGTGCTATGGACAAGATCAGTGCCTGATTTTCGCTCGCTTCAGTTGAATCCTCGTGAAGTTTCTTCTGTAGCTGTTTTTTGTAGCTGGCAGTCATAGTTTGCCACTCTCGAAGGGTGGGTGTACAATTCCAAACGTCTGGCAAGAAAATCACGACAGTTTCAACACGCGAAGGTACAGCACGACCTTTATGCACAGTCTCTCCACGATAATAGTTGATCTCAGCAAATCGATACCTGTGTAAGTTAAGAGAGGGAAAGTAATGGTCAGCCTGTTCATAATGATACACCTAAAAAAAAGGCTAAAAATTCTGGAAAAAAACTTGTGAAAATTAGCAGCAAACGATAAGTGACCATCGTGCAACATCAAATTCGATAAAGTTCTAATAAAAAGCGCAGAGTAAACAACAAACTTCACATAATTATGTTTCTTCGACATTTCCTGTCTGGGTTGCCTACAGTGATTAGTCATTAATCCCATAGACATAATTATATTCCCATTAAGATTCCGCAAGAGAAATTTCAGTGCCACGCTCATATCATTTCAATTGCAAAAAAAACCAAATGTCAATGTGATAGCAATATTTCACCTTACAAATGAAGATACTGGTAGAAAGTAGATGCTAAACGGCTTACAATTACAATATCAAAACAATAAATTTGATAAATTATTAAAACTTGGACTCACCATTTCGTGCATCCTCCAAGATCAATTCCAGTTAATGCTTTGCAAGAACGAATAGCAGTTCGGATAAGCACTGTAGGGTCTTTATCGGGATTTGGTCCATCTAGTGAAGGTGACCAAGAGCCTCCAATAGCCATTATTTCATTTTTGTTTTTCAAACCAACCAAAAATGATATTAGCCGTGTAGGATGGACAAAGCTTTCTTTATTGTCATTTTTCTCTTCCGCTAAGGCACACGACTTTTGGTATACATCGTCCAGCGATGGCGCAGACAGTAGCATTACCTGTATTATAATTAGTTAACATAATAAATGGATCCACGTAACCAAAATAATTGCATACCTTAGCAGTAAATGCATAATCAACATCAGGAGGTTCTAGAACGGCGTTGTTTTCGTTGATGTTGTCTACATCTTTACTCATGACATGATAATTACATGGCCTTTCCCAACCAAATGGATGAGAAAGTGAAAACGCATCCATCCATGAAAATGACGAATGAAAAAAATCAGATGGCACATACAAGTTATTGTAACGCTTCCGAAGTTCAATTAAATTTGCTCCTTTCCTAAACACAAGTTATTTCGGAATGAATAAGTTAGTATTAGAAATGAGTATAAATGTATACATACACGTCAAGTGAAACTTTAGGTATTTGAACAACGTAGCGGAGATTTAAACGAATACGTCTTCTTGGAGGACTTCGACTTCGAGGTCTAGGCGAACGAGACCTCTTTCTGGGAGGTGGAGGTCTCTCTCTTTCAATTTCACGTTCTCTGTGTCGTTCTCGGTCCCTTCGATCATCGCGTCGAGTTTCTCTTTCTCGTTCTCTCCTTGATGGTGGTGATGTGTGTCTTTGTCGTGTACTAATTAACCCAGACATTCGATTCGTCAGAGATGATGGCCCGTGAGCTATGTTATGAATTGATACTGCTCCTTTACCATACAAATTTACAAACATTTTAAAATCAGTTGTTAAAAATACTGCATTTGAACTTAACCTGGAGCGGGCACTTGATTGTAAGTTTGTGCAGCTTGTCCTAATTGCTGAATAGCTAGATTTGATGGAATGGTTGTTCCAGGTTGCGACGAAAGAGTTAATGTAATTTGAGGAGGAATTCCTGCAACAGCATTGCCCCCAAGTCCTGATACTTGTGAGTTATTGGCCAAAATTCCTGGTCTAATTAAGCATGGGGATGTGGTGTTTTGAGACTGCAAGACATTGTGTGACTGCTGTAACATCTTTAATATAAATGTAAATTACATTTGAAACATTTAATGAAATGCGTAAAAAAACATACTTGATTTGGTAAGACTTGAATTCTCGTAGCATTCCACTTAAACGGCATATTTGGATTGTATGAAGCCTCAACTAAAACTCGATCACCTACTTTTGGCATGGCCCCTTTAATACATCTGTTAAAAATATCTATAAATAACAATAATTAAAATAACCAAATCAAATAGAATTACGTGATTTGAAAGAAAACATCGTCATCAACAAAACCAAAATTGTCATGGAGTTTGTTAACTGTTCCAGTAAAAACACGTTGCTTAGATGTATGTTGAGGTGGCGGTTGAGAAAGCGATTGCGTCAATGGTTGTGGCAATGATTGCGCTTGTTGAAACTGTGTTGAATGCTGCAAAACTCTTGGCGCAGGATAACTTACCGTTGCAACGGGAGCTGAAGCCAATGATGCTGGTAATGCAAGGCCAGGCTAAGCATTAACAGAAATATACATGTTGAGAATAAATAAAATAACATAATAGCGTGTAGATTACCGTGCCAACAGATGCCAGAGAAGTTGGAATAGCTACTCCTGACTATGATGATAAATATCATTAAGAATGCAACCTTTCACAAACAAATACTGAAATCATTACCTGACTCAATACGGTTCCTGGCTGCAAAGTTGCCGCATTCTGTAATTCAGCTCTTAAGACTTCAACAAAGGAACTATTTAAAATAATCTTACTTGAACCAAAAAAACGTTTTCACGCTGCTGATCCATTCCCATTTGGGAAAACCCTAAAGCAGTTAGTCCAGCTGCATTATACGCCACCGTTTGAGATGCAGCTTGTTGTTGAGCTTGCTGCTGTTGATGGCTACTGGCTACTGCTTGACCACCGACAGTTTGGACAATCAATGATGGTGTAAGTTGCGATGGTTGACCAAGTCCACCAGCTAATTCAAAGTCGTTAATAAGAATTTACTTCACGATATCACTTTCAGAATAAGGTATATGTATTATACCTGCTGTTCTCATCCAAGGAGGATTCTTACCACTTGTACCAAATTGCGCCATTATATTCCGTCAGTAATTTAAAATAATCTTCTGAAAGATATCCTAAACATGAGGAATTTCTTTACTTTAATTTTATATAAATGCAGTCTTCCAGGAAAAAATGAATGTGCGTTTAATCCAAAACGAAGAGGACGTTCAGCAGGAGTCCATTTCATCGCTCATAATGACACTAATCAATCTATTATGTAATCGATACTTTAAAAACTATCGCTCACTTTCAGATTTTTTATTTATGGCAGCATTTGCAAGGTGCGTCTGCGGCTGCGTTTTCCCGCACCGTTTGACCCCTTCAATGCTTTTCTGCTCAAAAAAAATAGCCGCACGCGTTATTGTAAATGCCAGATGGAGAATGTTAGAAGCCACTCCCTCTCACTCTTGTATTTGTGAAACAGGTCACGTGTTTTCTTTCTCTTACTGAAACTGCTTTAAAATTCACTTAGCCATGCCATTTTTCAAACACGTTTTATGGCAGCATTTGCAAGGTGCGTCTGCGGCTGCGTTTTTCCGCACCGTTTGACCCCTTCAATGCTTTTCTACCTACCTCCTTTGCAAGCGAACGTCTGTCGTCTGCTCAAAAAAAGTAGCCGCACGATCGATGGCTGCGGTCGCACTCCTCCGATAGCAGTGGTGAACACAGCCCGCAACGATTTCGGCTGCTAGACCACGTGAGCATACCACGTGATCGAATAAACAGTGGTAAATATAAAAGCCTTCTGAAGTATTGCACACATTATATTCAATTAGTTCATTAAATTCAATTAAATTATACAGTTATCACAACAATTATTGATGACTACATTTTTCAACTTTAAAAGCAAATCATAAAAACTGTTTAATGAATTTCAACATTTCGAAATAAATAAGATTTCAATAATAATTTAATTTTTTATCTGTGTAGGGTATCCGGCGTCTATGACGCGAACAACATGACCCAAGCAAAGATGACCCAGAAAAACATGACGCGGAGATAGGTCGTCCTCATGTATGTTTACCTTCTACATTACAACTCTAGAAAGAACATCTCGAGGACGTTTTTATATTTAGGTCTTTATGCATTTAAAGACGCTTTAAAGCTTTTTAATCAATCACAACAAAGACGTTTTTACAATTAAAGATGTTAGGTTAGATTAGGTTAGTTTAGATTAGGTTAGGTTAGATTAGGTTAGGTTAGGTAAGATTAGGTTAGTTTAGATTAGGTTAGGTTAGTTTAGATTAGGGTAGTTTAAATTAGGTAGAAATGTCTTTGTACTGATTAATTTGAATGTAAAATAAGTCGATGGTTCTAGCAATTTTAATGAAATGTTATTAGTATCTGCAATTGATCTTAAAACATTTAAACATCGTTAAAATATTTTGAAATGCACCAAGACCTAAACGTAAAAACATTCTCGAGATGTTTTTTCTAGATATGTCATGTAGGAGGTAAACAAACACTAGGGCGACTTATGCCCGCATCATGTTTTTCTGGGTCATATTTTTCTGGGTCATCTTTTCTTGGGTCATGTTGTTTGCGTCATATACCCCTAGAACCCTGTGTACAGCTGAGAATTTGATAATGGTATAATGAAAAAGGAATAATATCTAAATAATAAATTCTTGTCCTTAGCCTAATCAAACATTTTTGTTAAAATTTAAAAATAAATATCACAAATAAAATCTAAAATATGGAAAATGTTCAAAATTTTAATTAATCACAATTTGGGCTTTCATTGATGCAAAAGTGGATAAATAATAATTAAATTCAATGCTAAACGGTAATAGTAGCTAAAATTAGCCCAAATAAGTATAAAATTGGTAAAAATAAAAGTTAATTTATTAGTATTTGAAATTTTATGAATAATTTTATACAGTTAAATTATGTTTTAAAAATTGTACATTGCTGTAGAATTTATTTCATTAATAACATATTTTTAATTACTATATTAAAACCAATTCTACACTGGACATTCAATTCAAATGCACCGCACGCATCCGCACCCTTGCAAAGGGGTAAATGCAATAAATGCACCCAAAATGGCGGTGCGACCAAAAAAAGCAGACGCATGGGTGTGGACGCAATGAGTACACACATCCTTGCAAATGCCCCCTTTAGAGACAACCATTATTACCTGTATTCTCACGCAGATACTGCGCACCTAATGTATAACGCGCAGTAGCGCATATACTGTGCATGCTCTAACTAAGATGCACAGTAGCAATTTGGTATGCACAATAAGCTGCGCAGTGGCAATTCGCACATGGCGTGCTATTTAAACATCGTTTAACGTTTTAAAGGTAAATAAATTTATTACATTTTATATTTCATTAATATTAATCATTTTTAACATTTATTTAAGAACATTTCTGTGATATATATTGTGATATAGCTGTGTTATACAGTTTACAGTGGATTTCAATTACTGGAACATTGTTATTGTAAGTTTGTTAATTTATCTGCATGTGCTACTATTTCTCATATATTGATTACATTTTATATTTCATTAATATTAATCATTTTTAACATTTATTTAGGAACATTTCTGTGATAAAGCTGTGAAACTGTTTACAGTGGATTTGAATTACAGGAACATTGTTATTGTAAGTTTGTTAATTTATTTGCATGTGCTACTATTTCTAACATATTGATTACATTTTATTATGTAATATACAGTTTGTTAAAATTGATCATTTAATGATGACTTCACCAGTTACTCGAAAATCTTATCTTGCTGAATTCAAACTGAAGGTTGTAGAATATGCTGAGCAACATGATAACCGCAGAAGTGGGAGGCATTTTAATGTTGGAGAAGCTAGTGTAAGAAACTGGAGAAAAATGAAAACAACTTTAATGAAAATGAATAAGAAAAAAAGAGCTCTACATTATAGTGTTTGTTATTGGTCTACACTTGACGATCAGTTAGTTGAAAGGTAGATGAAAGGGGAATGCAGCTATCAACTACTAGAATACTTTTAAAAGCCAGAACACTTGCCAATACTATAAACATTAACAATTCTAAAGCTTATCCCTTATGGGGTTTTATGTTTATGAAATGGAACAATTTAAGCGTGTGAACATCCACAACTGTAGGTCAAAGGTTGGGAGGCCAAAGTAGAAAAAGTTAGACAATGGGTAATAAAAAAATTTTAAGGAATTGAAAAGTGTTGTATTGGTAACATGTATGAAGTTCCTGTAAGTTCTGATCTTCCTAGTTTTAGAACTGTTCATTTTAAAGGGGCCAAAGAAGTTTCAATTGCAACAACAGGGCATGAAAAATCTAATTTTACTGTTATTCTCTGTGCAACTGCTAATGGGGCAAAACGTCCTCCTATGGTCATCTATAAAAGGAAAACCATCCTAAAAGAAACATTCCCAAAAAATATACTAGTTCAAGCAAATGAAAAAGGATGGATTAATAAAGAAATGATAAAGATTTGTGATGGTTAAATGAAATCTGGGGGAAAAGAAAAGGTTTTTTTGTTCAACAAAAATTCAATGATCATTATGGATTCCTGTAGAGCACACCTTACTTCTGATGCGAAACAGTTGATTAGTAAGTTATAAACACTGGCCATTATTCCAGGTGGACTAACAAAAAAACTGCAGCCATTAGACATTGCAGAAAACAAATCCTTTAAATCTAAAATGAGAGTAAAATGGGAAAAATGGATGATGGATGGTATACATAACTATACAAACACTGGGAGAATGAAAAGAGCTACATGCAGTGACATTTGTAAGTGGATTGTTGAAGCCTGGGAAGACGTTCCTAATTCTTGTGTTCTAAATGGTTTTGAGAAAAGTTTGATTGGAAATACAACGGTAGAAGAGTTTTAATCTGATTCTGAAAATGATGCAGATACTGCTAATGAAGAAGAAATCAGTTCCACTATTCCTGAAACAATTTTAAATGCTATGGAAACATTTAACATTGATAGTGATGATGAATTTGATGGGTTTGAATAAATAGTTATACATTTTGTTAAACCTTATTAAAGTATCTTATTAAAGAATAAAAATTCACCTATTAAACAAATAAAATTTACATATGTAACAATTAAAGAATTAAAATTCATCTAAAAAAAATAAATTCACATACCATATGTAACAATTTATAGTCACTTATTCAACAATTCAATTTCACAGTATTAAAATGAGTTAAAAGAACTTGTTATTTGTTGAAAATAAAAAAAATCATTTTGTAATTGTTGCTTATTTATTTAAAATTTATACCTTATATTTGTATTTAACTGTTACATTTCTGTAATTGAGAAAATAAATCGTTTGTACCTTAAAAATCGCAATATTTACGTTATAACTATACAAGTTGACATTTTGCTGCGACCGCTTTCCATAAATACCTCCCAGTTGCAATATTTCAACTTTTTTGCATAGATACAGCTCAGGGGAAAATTTTAAACTTTTTTGCATAGATACCGCGCACGGTATCTGCGAGAAAATACTGTACTAGTAAAATTGTAAAGCAATTATGTAAAACACCTTGTATATGTAATTCAAGTATTTGTGTATAAATAAATAAATAAATTGTTAGTGAACATTTTTAAATAGAAATAATGTAAGCAACAGGATTTGAACCCATGACCTCCACACACAAGCCTTAACCACTGCGCTACACAGTTTTATTGTATATAAGTCATTTGTTAAAATGATTAGTAAAATACCTGACCTACATTAAACCAACCTGATTAAACTAACCTACCCTAAACCAACCTGATTAAACTAACCTAACCTAAACCAACCTGATTAAACTAACCTACCTTAACCCAACCTCATTAAACTAACCAACCCTAACCCAACCTGATTAACCTAACCTACCTTAACCCAACCTGATTAAACTAACCTACCCTAAGTGAATTTGAAAGCAGTTTCAGTTAGAGAAAGAAAACACATGACCTGTTTCACAAATAGAAGTGCGTGATGGAGTGGTTTCTACATTCTCCATCTGGCATTTACAATAACGCGAGAAGGGACAGATGGGATGGGATAAAGGGGGCATTTGCAAGGATGCCTGTACTCGCTGCGTCCACACCCATGCATCTGCTTTTTTGGCCGCACCGCCATTTTGGATGCGTTTATTGCATTTACCCCTTTGCTAGAATGCGGATGCAATTGAATTCAATTATTTTTTATCAACTTTTGCATCAATGAAAGCCCAACTTGTGTTTAATTAAAATTTTGAACATTTTTCTTATTTTAAATTTTATTTGTGATATTTATTTTTAAATTTTGACAAAAATGTTTGATTAGGCTAAAGTCAAGAATTTATTATTTAGATATTATTCCTTATTCATTATACCATTATCAAATTCTCAGCTGTACACAGATAAAAAACTTAAATTATTATTGGAATCGTATTTATTTCAAAATGTTGAAATTCATTAAACATTTTTTTATGATTTGCCTTTAAAGTTGAAAAATGTAGTCATCAATAATTGTTGTGATAACTGTATAATTTAATTGAATTTAATGAACTAATTGAATATAATGAGTGCAATACTTCAGAAGGCATTTATTTTACTGCTGTTTATTTGATCACGTGGTATACTCACATGGTCTAGCAGCCAAAATCGTTGCATGCTGCATTCACCACTGCTATCACAGGCATGATTGTAAATCGTAGGTATACAAAGTTACTTAACTTTGGTTGTCTTGTTTGTTGGTGTGTTGATTTAAGCAACCTGTTATAAACTAGAACTTCATTAGTAGAGTTTACAGCTGCTGGAGCCATTCCTATTGTTCTGTGAGTGGTGTGATTGTAGCTGTGCAACAATTTTTCCAACTGTTCCAGGTATCAATGAGTGTTTCTAGCTGTAGAGTATGCAGCAGTGTTCCCCCAGTGTGCGGTTAAATCTTTCAACTACAGCTGCCTTTACATCGCCTTTGGATGTGTAGAAATTGATGTTGAGTTCTTTCACAAGCTTTAACACCTCAGTATTGATAAATTCCTTGCCCTGATCAGTGCAGAGTTTGTCCGGTATTATTCCTTTATTCCCCTCCTTAATGATGTTTTCTAATGCTGTAGCAACTGCTTTTCCACTTTTATTTTGTAAAGATCTGGCCCAAGCAAACTTTGAAAACACGTCAATTACAGTTAAAATGTAGCAATATCCATCATTAAACTTGGCTTCTTGTGGTCTATCCATGAGATCTGCTTGCCACAAGTCATCAATACCCACTGCTTCTGTATGATTTCGTGGAAACTTTCTAGTAACATGTCGATGAAGAGTGTAGGCTTGTTGTTTTGCTGCCCATTTTTTAAACACTATATATTATTTGGATGCCCAACATGTTGACAATACTTTTCAATTCCACCCAAAGAGCTTGGCTCTTTTGGAGAAAGTAGTTATGATACAATCTTAGTCGGACCAATCACCTCTTTTCTTCATTTCAACCAATCACAGAACAGTATTTCCAAAAGGGGCGGGGCTTAGAGACGCAAGGGCAGAGCCTATTTGACACACTTCCCCATGATAAAGTCCCATAGTGATGTCACACCACCCCCCTGAGTTCATCATTTTACACACTTTGTCACTGTGACCTTGACAATTAGTCACCGCTTCCACCCCCTAAACGTCAAATTGTCCTTAAAAATTAAATAATTTGACACTTATGTCATGTAAATTGAAGCTTATTTTATGTAATTTGATGCCTAAATGCCTAATTTGGCGATGTCTTCCAGCATTTTTCACTCTGTATAATGAAATTTGATACCGATGTTAAGCTCTTTTTCTCAACTTAACTAACATAAACATGCCCAAGCACACCCACTTTTTTTAAGACATCTTCTCAATTCATGCCTCCTATCGCTGGTTGACACCCTCAAAAGTCACTTTTAAGAGTTGAAGTCCAAGGTGAGGGGAGGAGTTGTATACAGTATAATTACAATTTTTAAAGAAATTATAAATGTTTCATTTGCATAATTGGTTTGTTGTGAAGTTGTTCTTAATCTTTTTTTGTTCTTATTCTTTTAAATTAAATATAACATTAATTTTTTGTTTTCATGGCCTGGATAAAGTTGATAAAATGGGAGTATGATAGCTTGAATTATTTGAAAGGAAATTTATTTCCTTTACCTTCAGTCGGTAAAATATGTATGCCTATGGAAAATACCTTGTGTTTTACGCCCAGAATATTGGAATATGGGGTGGAAACTCATCAGCGTACATTTAATTATTTTACATCATCACCTCATAGGATGGGTCATTGTCAGCGTATGCAGGAAATGGCTTACGGAGACTGTTTTTTATTGATTAACAACAAGTCTGTGGATTACAACAGGCCAGACAGCAGATTACATCATGGACCTTGTGATGTTATACATGTATCAGATTCTAGTCAGTCAAGGGTTACTTTTATTTCCACAACTAATCCGTTCATTTATCCACGTATGTGTGTGGTGGGAGACAAGCTATTGTCCTTGGGGACATTACTGACAGCTGTTGGCAGGCTAGATTAATATCTCTGAGCAATGGTGAAGTGCAAAATATTCAACTTGCCAGACTGCTGACCTTACAAAAAATTAATTGTATTGGTAGGCATGTGTGTTTGGTGGGACATTTGGCCTATATTAGATAATTAGATTTAATAATGGATCAATTGAGTATGCGGAAGAAGCTGATTAAATTCAAAAAAAATAATAAATAAGATAAATAATATTTTATTGTTGGTTGCTGAATACATGTTTTTAAAAATAAATAAAGCTAAATAAAAAGTAGTACACTACATGTGTCTAATCTTTTTTTTACATAAAAATTTGTGATTCTTGAATAAATTGGTCCACATCTTGCATTTGCGATTCTTGAATAAATCTTTCCAGGTCTTGCAACAAATTTAATGGAAGGTCAGGTAAAGTCTCTTCTACAGCTGGTATATATGATGGCGGCAAATTATTTTTTTGTTGTTGTTGTTGTTGTCATCATCGTTGTGATTGTTTTTGTTGAGACTTAGATTCAGAGGTACTTTCTGTTGTTTATTTTTTGGTGTTTTTTATTGGTACTTTTTTGGAGCCAGAAGCGGTGGGCTGTAGCATTTCCGTTTGTTGCATTATGGTGATAGCCAGTAGTATTTTATTTTTTTTGGAGATTGTTTTACCTGAAGTGAAAGCTCTTTTACCACGTAAAGTGTGACGTTGAAGAAGTAGGGAATTATATTTGGGAGGAATTATGCTGTAAAACACTGTGTGAATTAAACTGTATACGCATAAAAGTTAAGCAATGCTATCTCCTGGTTTAATTTTGAATGTCTGTAGACTTAAATTTATCAATATTACTATAATTTCACCTGTGTAATCTTGATCGATGATCCTGCCTAATACAGTGGTGCCTCACACAATGAACTTAATTCGTTCCAGGAGAAAGTTTGTTATGCGAAAAGTTCGTTAGGTGAAACGCGTTTTCCCATAACAATACATGTAAAATAAATTTGTTCTGTAGCATAAAATATGCTAAGATATGCTTTTTGTTATTATTATTATTTAAATACATGTATTAATACATGTATTAATATTACTGAACAACCTAAATGTTTATTTTAGTGTTATTCTTTTTTCTGTTTGGTAATTCAACCTTTAACAGTGGGGTTATGGAGCTTCCAAGCACTCGCCTGCGTCTCCACCCCTACATCAGTCATACCTATTATATTTTTTTAATTATTCTTATTATTATTTTAAGTCAGCAGAGGCTCGACTGTTCCTCGACCATTTCCATCCTCTGGATGAGTCGAGGAGGAATGGATGAAAAAACCCATCATCCATTCCACGTGTAGGCAGTGGTCGGGATTCGAACTCTGAATCTTCCGACTCCCAGTCCAAGCTTTTACCAACTGGGCTATTCGACTGCCTTTTTTATTTAAATACAGTCAAGCCCCTTTTATTGGGCGGTCTCGGGAAATGAGAAATTGGTCCAATTATGCGGTGCGCCCAATAATCCAATATACAGGTAAATGTGCGCAAAATGGTAAAAAATTGGTTTTCTCACAATATTTTATTAGTTGCTATAATAATCTTTAGTAGGGATAACTTATACAACTATAATGACATTCACTTCAGAAAATTAGTAATTTTGGTTTGAGCTTCGGTTTTTTTCTCATAATTTTCTATATCTAACGTTAAACTACAGCATATTGAATTTTAAAAATTAATTTTGTAGCTTTTCTTAGCTTTGAAGTGGCCCCATTTACACTTGCATGATACAGTATTTCTATTCAGTGGTGTCCCTCTGTTGTACAGTACCTCTTTTTCTCTACTTTTCGGAGCTTGAGGCTAAAAAAGCCCATTTAAGGGGGCAGAAATCATAAAACCCCTTCAAAATAGAGGCCAAGAAAGCGGGGAGCTTAATTACCCAGAGCCCAAATATGCAGTAATTTTTAACATGCAATTCAATGGGAGAACAAATGGGGAAATTGAAATTGGCCCAACAACGTGGGGCAACCATTTATGCGGGGCCCAATTACGTGGGCTCGACTGTACATCTAAAAACATATTTTTTTTTAATTTTAAGACAGACTAAGTAGAGGCTGATTTGATTGCATCCTTATTTGTCAAAATGGTGAAAATGTTGGTATTACTGAGGCCAAACTCTTTGATGAGGTCACACTGTTTTACCCCACATTCACTTCTTCTAATTACAGTATTTTCTGTTCAACAGAAATCACCTTCCTGCTTTTTTTAGAAGCTATGCTATAAAATAAATATTGAGTTTAACTTAAAAATACGACTGCCGTGATACGTGCGTGATTTACTGTAATTCGTAATGAAGAACGATTGCCATGTTCATTTCACGATTCATTGTATGAATCATGAAATGAACGAAAAGAAAGTTTGTTTTGTAAAGCAAAGTTCGTTGTCTGAGTCATTAAATAAATGGAAAAAAAGTTCGTTGTGTGCAGCATTCACTGTGCGAGGCGTTTGTTGTGTGAGGCACCAATGTACATGAATTGCTCTATGTAAAGCTAATCCACTACGATCAGCTATACGTCCGTAACAATTTTCGGGTAGTCGAATTACAATACCAGTGTTAACTGGTCTAATCTCACCTGGGGGAATGTGACATGATATGGACGAGTAAAGATCTAAGCCGGCAGATTGAGGAGTTGCGCAAGTGGGAGGATAAGCTTGGCCGTTAAGAGGTACCCATTCTAAAGTTAAAGCCATATTATTATTATACAGTGAATTCTCGTTAACACAAAGTCGATGGGACCGAGATTTTTCTTCGTGTTAACGGGGTTTTGTGTTAACAAACACATGAAAAATCTAATATATAATGGCCAAAATGACATTTTTTAGAGTAAATCACATTTAAACTCACCATTTACATCATATTTGAATCATTATTTACATCATAAGTGATACCAAATTTAAATTTCAAAATATTATGCATTTTTTGCATTCATATGCATGTATGCATTCCAGAAAAAACAACGCAATTTGAAAATTTTTTTTATAAAAACAAACAAAAAATGTATTGAATTTGTATTTGTTTTTATAAAAACATTAAAACTTATCAAAATTTTGATTTTCTATACATTTTCGCCGACGATATATGAAATTTTTCATTTGGAGAAGCAAAATTTGTTTGTGCAAACAGGGTTTTACTTCAAGTTAACGAACAAAACATGTATGGGAACGCCTACACTGTAGTTCGGGACCGCAATGTTGCTTCGTGTTAACGAGAAATTTGTATTAATTTCGTTCGTGTTTACAAGAATCCACTGTAATTATGTTGGTTTCAATTTATCAAATGTCTGCGCTTTTTTTAATGTGTGAAAAAAAGAAATCATAACTTTTTAATTTATACTAATTGAAAATTTATGAGAATTTTTTAAAGTTTGAAATATTCAATAAAAAATAATTGTTTTTATTCGATGTGAGGTGATGGCATGTTAAATTTGTAAATAAACAGCAGTTGGATTATTTAAATATAAAAATACACATTTTTTAATAAATAATTTTTTTGTAAAATTAAGTGTAGTGAAATTTGATACTTTAAAAGTAATAAGTGTTAAGTTACAAAATGATAAAGGGAGTTGGGGTGAATTTATAGAATTATATATAAAGTGGTTTAAATTTAAATTAATCAAGTTAAATATAATAATGCATTTACCCGATCATTTTGATATTTCAACTAATAGAGCTGAGCAGCTTCTATTATCTTTAGTTTTTGTGCTGGTGGATCATATGTTGGATTTGGTGGCAGAAAAAAGCAAGGTTTACTGAAGTTACTTGTATAATCAGGCTTCCGATAATTTGTGA
This sequence comes from Helicorthomorpha holstii, assembly GCA_013389785.1. Classification (NCBI taxonomy): domain Eukaryota; kingdom Metazoa; phylum Arthropoda; class Diplopoda; order Polydesmida; family Paradoxosomatidae; genus Helicorthomorpha; species Helicorthomorpha holstii. Next base: position 29,573 of record JAAFCF010007108.1, read on the forward strand.
GCTTATGTTTTGAAGGTTCGGCCTCCTATTTCTCCATTTTGTCATAGTAGAAGAGACTGGGAGCTGAGATGTAAGAGACAAAATAAAGAGCAATGGGAGAAGATTATAAGTATGTATCATTATGCTGTGTGCGCCAATAAGACTAAGATTATTCAATGTTTCGATGTTGAGAGCTGTCTGCCATTAGAAAAATGGGATAAGAGATTACAATATCAGATAAAAGGTAATGAGTTGGTTTAACTGTGTCAAGATGGAAATTCTTACACTGATGTGGCCTGGGTGGTATTATTTGTTTTCACCTGACCAAGTTATTTAAAGATTTGGAAGAAATATTAGAGGTGGATGTATACAGCCGCTTATTGCATGAAGGGGTGCATATTATATCTCCCAAAACTATGCCTCATTGTTATGCTCGTTTTATGTCAATTTGGTGGAAAACGTTTATGCGAAGTACTCATAGCAAGCTTAATAATCCTGAGGAAATATGTGATGTGGAAGAGATGATAAGTATGTTTAAAGTACCAAAATTATGACGCATTTTTGGAAGAAGTTAAAGGTATATCTTTGACGTTGGCTGAACTTTTTTTTCTAAGAAGGGTGCATTATATTATGCAAATGCAATGTTATAAATCTGGATATTTGATAAATTTGATTAAAGATATATCAAAAGACATCAAAGAATGCATTAGTCAAGAAAAAAATATTTGGAAAAATTATCTTAATTTTGATTGGTGGCAGGGCAATATGGGAGTGGATATGCCTCCTATATCTTATATTCCACCCATATCTAAACAAAATAATACGTTATTAAAACCTCCTAAATTATTGGGGAGTGAGGATTAAGTTGCTGGTGACGTAGTCATCAATAAATCAGAAATTCATAAAAGAATTCAAGGATTAAATGATGGTGATGATATTGGCGGAATACTAGTCGGAAAGAAAAGAAAAGATTATAAAAGAATAGATGTAGGTGAAGGTGATTCAGCTAATGATGAAGCTTGACGTTTGGTGATGTTACCATTATTTAATTATATATGTGCTAAATTTTTATTTTATTACTTTTTGTTTGAGAATAATTAAATTTTTTTATTGTTATGACTATGTATGCCTTAAGATTTTCTTAAAATATATAACAAATACAGTGTCAAAAATATATAACAAATACGAAGTCCGTTTTACAAATAAAATCAATAAAGTTACTTCCTATAAAAAAATTGTGTTTACATTTCTTATTTAATTTTTTGTTGACATTTATAATTTCAGTGATATTGTTGCCAAATTTAACTTTTTGTTTTTGTTTTAACAAAATTTTTGTCTTAGTTATTAAGCTGTAAATGAATAATTTTATTGTTTATTTTGAAATAAATCAGAAAATACATTGAGAAATATGTTATTATTTAATATAGTATTTTTAATTGATAAATTAAAGAATTATTGCAAATTTTTAAAATGTTGGCACTTGACTAACAAACAAGCTGCCACCTTCTTAATTTTATTATTAAAACCCAAAAAAAACTTTTTTAATATGATTTGACAAAACTATCAATGAAATTATAAATGTAAACACAGTTTTTTTTAAATAAAAGAAGTAATTTTATTGATTTTATTTGTAAAACGAACTTCCAGGTTTACAATTGTTTTGATTAAAAATGAAAAAAATTCTCTGGGCTATGTTTGTAATACGAAAATCCAATTGGATTTTGTTGAACTTTATAATTTAAATTTGAATATTTATCATTTATTTTTAAACGATTTTGAAGGACATTCAAGACTGTTTTACCTTAATTAAAAAATCGATATTATTAAATTAACACTAGATGGTGGCACATATGGGGTAGGGACTCTTTCTGATATCCCTGTATATTAAAAATATATATGCATGCGTGTTTAAATAAAAGTTATATATGAATTCACTTTATATTTTAATAAATCTATAATGTGTGTGGTTACATTAATAGGTTGCTTATAATTTATTTCTTATATGCGCTTTAAAGGTAAGCCATTTTTTATGCGGTATAAAATTTTTTAATCCACCTTGACCTTTTTGATTTCAATTTTGGTTTCTGATTTTGCTGCAGGTAAGGTTGGCAGGTGAAAACATTTTAGAGCTGTGGTGGGAGGTTGTTGTTGATGTTGACGATAACGGTATTGTTGATATAGTGCTCTCCAACAACCGGGAAGAGGACAAGGGAGTGGATGTAGTGATTTTCTTCTTTTTCTGTTGTCTTTTTTAGTTGTTTTATTGCTGGCTGATGATGATGATAAAGTTGTTGTAGAAGAATTATTATATTTAATCAATAAGTATTAATATTTAATCATTTGTAATGTTTTTCATTTATTTATTCATTCTTAATAAAATGCCATAACATTATATAGGAATATAATTTAATTTATTAGCATTATATTTAATGTAAGAAAGCGGAGATTAATTTAATCCTCAATGGTTATGATTTCATGAGTTCGATGATTGAGAACAATGCTATCAGTAGTTACTCCTCCTCTTCTACTTACATTTTTGGTAGTAATTTTAGGCGGTTTGGGTATACTGTATGGTTTTATTCAAGTCATAGATTTATTTCGTTTCATATATACCATATTATTATCAATTTTGCTGCTACCTTCTCCTATAGTTTGAGCAGTTAACGACAACGATGACTTTGAATTTTCAGCATAGTTGTGCACATCTTTATTATCATCATCAATAATCACCACATCATCGTCTATGTCATCATTATCATCTTCATCGTCAAACAGACTTACAGTTTCAGCATCAGAGTTATCATCCTGGTTGGCTGTGTAATCCATCACATCAACTGGTAATCGATGGTGGTAACGTATAGCTTGTGGCGGTTGCTGCTTGGTTTGTTGATTCATCATCGATAATTCCTCATCTTCCTGCGGATTAAAATCATTATTAAAAATAAATTCCATAGCTTTACTTGTGCAAGGACCGCTTTTATTCTCATTGCAATCCAACATGGCAAAGGTCTGGTCGATAACCGGAATTAGTTGCTTCAATTGCAGCCAACTTTCCTGTGTGAAGTTAAGTCCGGTGCAATATCCAGCCTGCCTTACTAATATGTCGCCATGTCCAGTGGCTGCATTGTACACTCTGTCCAGAGCTCTTAACTCTAAATATTTTCTCTGCTGAAATGTATATACCTTCAAACCCCGGTTGAAGCCAAACATTTTCCATCCAGCCAGTTGACCTTCAGCATTTGTGATTGGCTTGTATGTTTCACTAGCTGGTATGGATGAGGAAGGTATCATATTCATCTGTAGATTGACGTTTGGTCATTTTGTTCTAACTGGAACATCAACTTCACCGTTGCATAAGAACTTTTGTTGTTGTTGTTGGGCACTGACACTCATGATGTATTATTATTAAAAAATCAAATGTTAACGCTACAATTTATGACAATTTAATGTATAATATTGTTAGTGTCATGCGTCTTATTATTTATAAAGATTGAGGGTGTTAACGGGTAATAATTAGCTTATTTGTTTCGTTTTTCCTCCTTCTTTAAAAGCATAATGAATAGTTTTACAAATTAGGGTCAAATAACCACTGTAATAACAATTCCCTGTTATAATGAATTCGCTAACTCTTGTATACAATTTTTAGTATTCAATTAAATATTTTTTTTAAATAAAAACTAACATTCTTGCGTGTTTACTTTTTATTATTTTACAAACCAAAAAAAAACATTTTATTGTATTACAAAATGAAAAAAATCTTTAATTTTTTTGTAATTTTAGATCTTAAAAGCTTAAGTAAAATGGTGTCGCGTCTGTAAGGCGATATGAGGAAATAAAAAAATGTAAAGTGAGATTAAAATAATAAATAAATGCTACTTAATTTTTGATTTATTACAAAATGAACAATTTTTATAGCACGTACTAATTTGTTTAACAGTAAATAGACTAATAAATTTAAACTTTTCTCAGGGTGAATAATATTTTTGCATGGTTTTCATGACTAATTTATAATTAAATAATAAATTTTCCGCATACATTTGACTTAAAATATACGACAAAGTAATCTTTCTATAACATTGAAATAAATGAAATAAACAATGTGCACTGCAAGTAAAGCTAGTTGGACTTAAATATGCAGGTTAATTAAAAGTTCTGGAAAATATTTTTGAAACCATTGCTGCCAATAATCGTGATAAAAGTAAGGTTCATTTCCAAAAGAGTCAAAAAATTCTCCTTGCATATCTTCGTTAACGTAAAAGCACACCCAATGTTGACCTTTTTTATGGTCTTCATAAGTATTTAAAATTAAACTCATACCCTTAAAAGGTTGATTTATACATGTTAAATGGTTAGCCGGTAGTACTCCCACAAAACAACCTTTAGCTAGGGTAGAGCGCAGTATTTTATGCATGCATTTATCAAGAGTAACATTATCCATTATACAAATTATAAAAAACTATAATAAATTAATTTTTTTTCTTTTTCTCTTTCCTCAGCCGTTGGAGGTGATTAAACTAACTTGATGACTGCGGTTGATATACATTTTTTGTCTGAATACTCCATAATATATTATTTGCATATTTTCCAGTAATTTAATATTTAAATTTCCGCTTAATTTTAAGACTTCTATTTGATTGGGTTGAGTTAGATCGCTGCCAGCATTGTTATCGGTAAAATCAAAAACCATCACCGTATAACCTTTAAAATAATTCTTTCAGGTAATAAGTGGAGCAGGACAGGAAGCTGTACCAGCATCTACATTATTTAAAATTGATAGATATCCGTCAATAGAATCATCACCAGCAAAATCAAAGTTTTTGGTGCCACACTGAGTTGGACGACTATTAACAGTAACGTTGAGAGTTTTTAGGTGACAGTGTTGAAAGTAGAAGGGATTTTTTTCCACTGCCCCGTTGTAAGCCTCATTGGTCACAAAAGCACACACTAAACTGTAAGAAACTATTCCAATAAAAGGGTCATTCAATACAAATGACAGAGAATCTTTGGGTAAAGGATGAGAACCTAAACAAATATCTGGAAAAGTAAAGCTAAAGCATCCGGGTCCCTTTTCCGGTGCCAACAGATGGGCATATTTATACAGCAGCATGTCGTTCAATTTATATTTATTGAATAACAGAACAATATCTTCCATTTTGAATTTATAAGAATTTTTGGTTGAATCATAGTTTAGATAAAATTCGGGTTTATTGCGTGTTAATTTTAGACGATATTGAATTAAATTAGGTAATAATTTGGCGCAATGTGATAGATCAAAATGAAGAGGTACTACCAAATTATATGTTTGTGACTTGGCTACTGTCATATTCAAAGCTTTTGTAGCAGCAGTACATCCTTCTACGGTAGGCGCATAAATATCATTTACCCCTTCATTATCTGGTAAAAAACCTTGCAATACACCTTTTAAATTTTGACGATGAACTGTTAAAATCTAAAGATTTTCAAAATAACACTTGTAAGGGTACAAATTAGATGTGCTGGTGACAAGAGTACTGTTAATGAACAGTTCCCCCTGACTAAATAAGCTAGATCCAAAGTTATTGGTAGGGGTTACCACGTCAGTATCATCCAAATCGTTGCCATCAGCTCTAACTACGCGCCCTTGAATTCGCAAACAAGGTTCTATAAAATCCATAAAACAATCCACATCTACCAGAATAAAAATTCTATGGTAGATGAAATATGAGGTGGTGCTAGGGGTAACAACTCAACTTCTATTCTTTCCACAATTTCGCGATATTCCTGGTTTAATTTAATCTCTTCCTCGTCAAAAAATTTTAATCTGGAATCATACAGCACCATCTTTGACTTTTTACTAGACCAGTGATGGGCAAAGTTTTTGAGGTGAGGGCCACATGAATGAAAAATTTTTTTTGGCAGGCCAGTACAATTTCAAAAAATAAAAATACAGTAGAAACTGTTTAACATGAAATCGCTTAACATAAAAAACCTGTTAACACAAAATATTTCTGCAGTCCCAATTATCTCCTATGTCAGTGGTTCCCAACCTTTTCTAAATTGCGGAGCACTTTTCTGAAAACAAAAATTTTGCGGAGCACCTTCAATTAAAATTTTAACAATTGAAATGCCCCCTGGTGGGACATGTACCTCACGTTGGGAAACAGGGGTTTAAAGTCAAGCACAGTATTAAGGTCAGTCAGCAAGAGCTATTCTGCTTTTTCCTTTTTTATTTCGGTACATGCAAACAAAACCAACTAACATATGCAACAAAAAGTCCCAAATGACAGCCCTCTAACATAAATTATAACACAAGGAAATACATTTTGCACTAACACAGAGTGATGACAAAATACAGACATCTATTAGCATGCATTTCACAGTTTGTAACAATAGAAGTGTTTTTGTAAAATTAATTATTAAAATTTGAAACATTGTAAAAAATCTTCACTTGTAAAAATTTAAAAAAAAAAGAAGTTATTTTAGGTACTGTACTGTATAATTTTTGGAAAGCACTAGTGCTCCTCGAAGCACCGGTTGGGAACCACTGCTCTAATATTTAGGATGTTACAATATTAAATTTGTAAAAATATGAAATGAAAAATTAAATTTTTTGCCAGTTTATGAATACTGCTTCGCGAGCCGGATAGAACTCTATCGGGGCCGCATCCGGCCCGCGAGCCGTAGTTTGCCCATTACTGTACTAGACGATTACTCATCATTTCCGCTACGCTTTCTTTTGATAGGCATTCTTATTATTACTAGTAATATGAATTAACAACTTTAGCACTTCCCCTACTACGTCTGATGGGTCCAAAGATATCCCATTTTATGATATTATATGATTTTTTTTGTCTTTTTATAGTGTTTTTTACTTTTTTATACTGAATTTTTCTTTGACGATTACAATTATTAATTAATTTAACCATGGGGTGTTGTGAACAATAACTTTTTATACCTTTGAATTGCATATTAGCCAAATTTTCCATACCTACCGGCAGTATACGTAAAGGTAAACCGCTATCTCTTCCACCTCCCGTAAATTTGCGTCCCATAGCATTTATAGCACGTCCTACTAACGCCGAACCAACTTTTTTCAAATGTTTTTTTCTGGCTTTTTTAACATTTCTACCATCAATAATTTCCTCCAAGGTGTTAATACACGGCTCTGCCTAACTCCTTACCCACCGTCCTAACAACTGGTTTTACCAAAGGTTTAATCCATCTAAAAATATTGGTAAAATACTGCCCAATCCTCGTCCTCATTGAAAACGTATTCCGGCATAAAATGCGAATCTTTGATTACCCCAACCTTGTTGACGTTGATGACATTGCTTCATATAGTAGCATAATAATTTATTAGCATTATTATCACTATTAGACAATGATGATGATGACACCTTTCTTTTTATTGACATTTTCATGTCTTTTTTTTATCTGACAACTATAATGGGTCTAAAGTGTAGTTTAAGATGAGTGTCTCCATCTTAAAAATTAAACAATGTACCAAAATAAGTGCGTATATCAATTTTTATAGTCTGGAATACATATGGGTACATACTGCGGTTGATTATATTAAAAATGAACGAAACTGTTTTGACATTGCATATTTATAGGCACAATTTGCAATAATGGAGCCTGCATGTCACCCATATATTGGTGTTGAATAATATCTGTATACACAAATATTGCTGTTTCTTGTAAACGTGGAGGAAATAGAGCTCTTACTTTCCATCCCTTGAAACTATTTTCTTTAAAATCATCAGTTTCCTCATCCGTCATCGTCACATCCTTATTTGAATAATTGTCATCATCTTTTAAATTTTTCTCCAATGTGAAACCTAAAATACTAGTCAAATCTGTTTCAAAAAATATTTTACTAGTATTTGAAGAAGATTCAGAAATAACCCGTCTTAATTTTGCATCATAAATTAGCATTAAAGTTTGCTTATAAAATCGAGTGTTTTTATCATTGTGGCATTTTATGCATTTTAAATTTAAAATCTGGAATTTCACAATTAATATTATTGATGATATTTTCCATATCTTTCCACAAAATTTCATTGATTACATCTACTAGAATTTCTGCACTGTTGTAATTACCAGTAGGAATTTTCAAATGTTGACGTTTAATATAAATGCGACAGTAATGGTAGGTTTGTTCTTCTAATGTTATTTCAATAAATTTCACCTTAAGATGAACGTCTTTTTTCCATGCATTATCCTCGTTGAAATAATAAATTATGTCCAAAAATGATGTCAGTTTTTTACCTGGCATCACAAACATAATAGGAACCTAGGAAACTTGCAGTGAAAATCCATAGTTAATATAGTTACTATCAGAAGTGATATTTTCCCAACAATGAGGAAATATAATATCCACTAATCCAACTTCCCATTTTGTAGAACCCAGTTTATTACTATCGGCTAACTGTACGGTAAAAAAAACCTGCTTTATTGCGAGGATAATAAGCTACAGATGCGTTGGAAGTTAAAGTTACATAAAAACCTTTTTGGCTAGTATCTTCTTTTAAAGCCATTATTATAATACCTATGCTTGACGATTACAACGATGATTTTAGTGACAAGCGTGTGTATTATTATTTTATTAATGAATATCTTTACCCTTACCAATTTCTTTTTATATATTTTTTAAATCCTTTTCAGTCACTCAACTATTCATCTTACTTGGATAACCCCACCATTTAACCAGATATTTCATTTGTTTACCCACTTTTTGGCTACTCAATATTTTTTCAATTTTAAAATATGTTTTGAAAGTAGGTTTTGCTATTTTTTGTAATTCAGCCTCGTAATATATCCCCTGAATATGTTCTCCTTGACTGTCAATTACTCTGTACACCGGATAGGGATGCCTCAAAAGAACACAATGAATGGTAAATATTTCTTCTGTCCAATTGGGACTATCAGCTTCTTTATCAAATATGCTTTTCCAACTGGAAAGACGCACGCTATCACCCACTTTATAGGCAGGTTTTTTAACCTTTTCTTTATAGTAATTTGAGCCATACAATTTCTCGTATACTTGTGCCTTATTTTGTGATCCTACATTCATTGGTGCTAAACCCGTTACCTGTGATGGAGTGCTATTATAACCTTTTACTACGCTTTGTAAATTTTTTAAACACTGTTAGGTATTTTTTTTCTAGCTAACATTTGAAGTTTCATTCTTATGGTATGGTTAAACCGTTTCACTACAGCAGCTTTTTTGGCGCTTACTGACGTATGAAAATTTACTTGATAATCATTCATTACTTTGCGTACATAAACATTTTCAAACTCTTTGCCTTGATCAGTGTGAAAATTAGCTGGAGCATTATTATTGTCTTGAAAAATATCACGTATATTTTTGCTTACTTCCGCTGCACTCTTAGTTAGCAATGGATGTACCCAGGTGTACTTGCTAAAAATGTCAATAACTGTCAAAAGATATCTAACTTTATCGTTGTACAATGAATAAGCTTGCATATACAAAATGTCAGCTTGCCATAAGTTATCAATGCCCAGCAAGTGAGTCTTACTACGAGGAAATTTATGTTTTACTTGTCTTAACAAGCTATAAGGATATTGTTTAGCTTCCCAGCGTTGACACTGCAGTGTATTTGGTTGACCTATATATTTTCTAAACCTCTGAATTGATCCTAAACTATACAGTTTACTGCTATCATAATATTGCAAATTCCACTTTTTTTCCTGTTTACGACAATCCAATATACTTTTTTTCTTATAAGGTGCCACCATCCATACATATGTTTAATATCCAAAAGGCCAAGCTTTTAATTCGTTATCCACATAGGCCTTATCAAACACAATCTGATATGTTTTATCACAAACTTGACTATTTAAATTACTGGTATATTTACATCTTTTAATATTAAATTGCTGCACTTTTATTTTGTTTATAGAGGGATTCTTGTCAACATTATAATCAGCAGTAAGCGAAGATGATGAGGGTGATGATATTATTTTTTGACATACCATACTTTTAATTACCCCATAATTAATAACTGTATTAGTACTAAAATTCATGTTTATGCCCCTCACTTTCCACATTTCCTCTTTGTTACTCAATTTATAACTATAATTTTTTGGTCCTACACACAAAAATTCAGTTATATAAACCTCCTCTTTTTCTTGGGTATATTTACTACTAATTTCGTCGGTTAATTGACCCAAATTTTCACCAATCATACCCTTTAAAGGATCTTGCATCCCCACCGGTACAACATATATCAGACTGTTGGTATCCATGTACATAGAATTTTCACCCACCACGTCCAGCAATGTTTGCAATCTTAATCTAGCACAGGCAGTAGTGTACTGCGTGAACAAAAAGTCTGTCCCCCCTCTTAACTTTTTAAATAACCAAAATTTTAAAAATTGGCTAATGGGAGCAAATAGGAACTATGTGGGTCTCCATCTAATGGTGATCATTAAATATCTGTGAACTTGTCATTTATGCCTTTTTTCAACATTAATTTTAAAATAAAAAGTGATACGCCATTTTAGTCAATCTCAAAGTTGTGCGGAATTAAACATGATAAAGTTGGAGTACAAAATCATCCAAATCGGACAAACGCTTCGCCCATAAAATGAAAAACATTTAATTAATTTTGGCTCAAAATTAGCCATCTTGTTGTTTATTTTAGTTGGATATCTGAACTTCCTAATTCATTACTAACCCCATCTAGTGTAAATTTAAAAACTTCAATTTCTAAGTAAAATAGTCTTGGATGGCCTTCAAATTCATTTAAAGAAAAAACTTATTTAAACCTTATTTAATTTAATAATAAGATACTTTTCATTTTATATTCTGGTTTATTTCAAAATAAACAACAAAATTATTCATGTACAGCTTCCTGAAAACAAATTTTGTTAAAATCGAATCAAAAGTTAAAATTGGCAAAAATATCAATGAAATTGTGTGATAAATATCAACATTTGTAGTATTTTTTTAAGATTTAATTTTGTTGATTTAAAATTGTTTTATTAATTGAACAAAATTCCTTTGGCTATTTTTGAAAACTAAAAGGATTTTTTGTAAACTTTATAATCTAAATTTCAATATTTACGAGGGTGATTCAAAAAGTAGCAGTCGTTTTATTATAAAAAATTAATTATGAACTCAAAAACCTTTTGGCTAACAGCATTAAATAGATTGAAGTCTCCTGAACATGTACATATAAAATACATGGAAATCGACACATTTTTGGTGACACAGGACCATTTTCCGTGACCCTCTGCACAAAAATTTGCCTCCGAGGAAGTTAAACATCAAATAATTGTCATTTTTAAATGATGTTGTTCTAATGCAGTTGGCATGCGTATGTGTACTCGCGACTGCTGCTGTCTACTGGTTCCAATTCCAGCCACTAAACGTCTATGCAGAAGGGTTGCGGAAATTGGTTAAACGTTATCAAAAACGTGTTACCCAGAATGGTGACTATGTAAAAAAGTTATTTATTGTTGCCACACATCAAAATTGACATTAACCGTTTAAATCTGTTTAAAAATGACAATTATTTGATGTTTAACTTCCTCGGAGGCAAATTTTTGTGCAGAGGGTCACGGAAAATGGTCCTGTGTCACCAAATATTCGCCGATTTCCATGTATTTTATATGTAAATGTTCAGGAGACTTCAATCTATTTAATGCTGTTTACCAAAAGATTTTTGAGTTCATAATTAATTTTTTATAATAAAACGACTGCTACTTTTTGAATCACCCTCGTATCTCTTTTTTCTTCAAATAAATTTGAAGGCCATTCAAGACTGCTTTACTTAAAAATTGATATTTTTTAATTAACACTAGATGGGGTTAGTTGTGGGTTAAGAGGGTCAGATATCCAACTAAAACAATGGCCAAGAGGATCAATTTTGAGTAAAAATTAACTCACATTTTTGCATTTTGTGGGCGAACCATTTGTCCAATATGGACGTACTTGTTATCAAACTTTATGATTTTGCATTCCGCACAACGTTGTAATTGACTACAATAGCGTATCGCATTTTATTTAAAGAATAATGTTGAAAAAAGGTATAAATTACAAGTTCACAGATATTTAATGATCACCATTGGATGGAGGCCCACATAGTTCCTATTTGCTCCCATTAGCCAATTTTTAAAAGTTTGGTTATTTAAAAAGTTAAGAGGGGGGACAGACTTTTTGTTCACGCTGTATGCTGCAATCACCAAATTTGTTTTACCCAACACTCCTGATACTTCTACTAACGGCTTATAGGTAACCAGCATCTTATTTTTGTTTACTATTTTTGCATCACTCACCTCTTTGTCATCACTGTTTAAAAGATCCACTTATTCCCTATAAGTGCTAATGACCTTGGTAATCGGTAAATCTTCTCGCTGAGCAAATATTCCCCACAATGAATTTAAACAAAATTTTGCTATAGCCCTCTTACCCAAATTTTTTTCTACATTTTCTAGTAATATACCCTCTACCTGCCGATAATTAGTAATGTATTTCAATTTATCTTCATCGTTATGCACCCAAGAGGGCCAACCTGAAGACTCTTGTTTAATTTTCAGCAAAGCATTAACATAATCGGCAAACAAACCCTTTATTTACTTTTCATAGTGCCAAATTTCATAAACTTTAATCACCTTATATCCGCATTTAACTGCCTGATCTAGTTCTACGGTAGTCCATGTGCCACTTATAGCTCTGGCTCTAAAAATAAGAATGCTTACATTTACCATCTAAAGAATTTTGAATGCAGCATGAACTGCACAAAAGAAACATTAGCTTATTTTTACATCTGTAAGGTAGCACAGGATGATACAACTTACGAGGTGGAATTACCAAACACTTTACCATACCAAAATATTTGCCACCCCCTTCATAAACAGCGGGTTGCAAAATTTTTGGATGTCCTACTGGCATAAAATCATATTTATTAACAGTCGGGTACAAGCTAACATAATCTACATACATTATTCTCTCCCCCTTTTTGTTTTATAATATAAAGGAGTAGAAGTGAGGACAACCATGAAAATAACAACCCATAAATTCATACACCACAGCATTATTGTTAAATTCTATATTGAAATTTACTCGACTTAATTGGTTTAACCTTTGATCAAATTATTATGCTTCACAATTCAGAATATTAACCTTTATTCTGTCTTAGATTATGCCACTGATGACGTATAGACACAAATGGTTATAAATACCTGGGATGGAGACAAAAAGGGCAGAGCTTAGCAGACAAGTTGTTATTTTAGCCATTAAATGTATCGAAAATATATACATTTGTAATTCAAAATTGGCATTAATAAATTGGTGTAGAAATGGGAATTTAGCATCATTTGACCTCCACAATACTTTTAACAGGTTAACAGTCATTGAGTCAAGTCAAAAAGTTTTGTGGTGACTTGAAAATTTGGAACCAGTAGCCCGGAATCAACATTTTGTGGCTTGTTCTACGACAAGAGAGCATGTTAACATATGGTCAGTGTATAGATCACAGTTAAGTAAAAAAGGAAGGTGTTTCAGTTGAATTATTGTAGGGTGGCAGAAAAATATTTAAATTATTCTGTTTTTAAATTACATAACTAACCGAGTATTTGTTTAATATTAAATGGATTGCTGAGGTATAAGGGTATTAATGAGCTTGTTAAAGTTAAATCTAACAGTAGTCAAAAATAATGTGGTAATAGAAAGGGAGTTAATGTAACATTCTTGGGGACTTCTCAGAGTAAATATTTAGCTTCATTTCCTTTTATTTTGGTCGTGTTGGATGCGTTAATTGGTTGAAGTCAAGAGTGCGGGAATTTGATTTCGTAAATTTAATTGCATTTTTTTGGGTTTTTAAAACTTCTTGTGTAATGCAATGAAATCGGATTCATGGCTATTCCAGTTGAGATAAAATTATATTTACAACTGAAATGACGTCTTGAAATAGCAATAAATAACTGACCTAACTTGGAAAAGTGACTAAATTGACCTGACATGATTTAAGATTGAGTTTTCGCAGTCTGATATTGTCTAAGGAATGTGTTTATCATAAGAAGATTAAAAATATTGGCATGAAGGATTGATTTTGAAAAGCACCAAAGAGGGTGGTATGGTGGAATACATTGTTAACCAGTGTATCTTATAGATTATATGAGTAATTTTACTGTAGTAATAGTTACAAAAAAGAATGATTGTTGCAATGATTTGTGTTAAGGTAACCAACAAATGGGACCAACTTTATTTGTGTAAAAGTGTTATAATTTTATTTAATTAGGGGGTGGCAACTGTAAAAAGTTTTTACCTTGTTAATAGACATTCCTTTTTTGCCTGAACTTCAGTACCAATTCCATGTCAAGTAATGAATGTAGTCTTTGGATCCTGATAATTTACATAACTGTAATTAATAGTTTATATTCATATTGAAGGTTTATGGCAGAAGAATATTGTAATGAATAAGTTATTGTAATTAGGTGTGTTTTGATTGTGTATGTTGATTAATCTACAGTAAGAAGATTATTTTCCCGTTAAAAAAAATGGTGATAAATTGGTTTACTGATGCAACGTGTTATGT
>JAAFCF010007108.1:46243-103358 GCA_013389785.1 Helicorthomorpha holstii
TTTTTTTAAAAAGACAACCTTGGTAGACAAAAGAGCTTTCCCTAATTAAAAGCAGATTAATTTTATATATAAGGGGTGGTAAATTAAACAATAGTCAACATCGACAAGACTATAAAAAGCTAAAAATTAAATACAAAAACATGATAATGAATGTAAGATCAGAATTATATCTAAATGAACTTTTATCTAACAATGTGAATGTATGGGATATTACTAAAATAGACTATAATGGGAAAGAACAACAAGAACTTGATCCTCAACAACTGCCAAATTTTGCAAAGTTTTGTTCAAGTATTGCAATGTATTTAACCCTCTGTTAGTCACATTCATTTTCTGATGAAATTAGTTGCACTTTATCAACCTGATACATCGATTGTTTAGTATTCTACTCCCATTTTGTATTAAGTACAATAATTTAACAATATGTGTTCTTTAGAAAATTTTATGCACTTGCACATTAAGAAAAGAAGATTAAGCAAATGTTAATTGTAAAGAAAGATATTTTTGTTTAAGCAAAGCACTGTAAATTTCAATGTGAAACTTACATACATGTGGTGTTTTAGAAATTGAAATAATTTTTTAAAATATGTGATATTTAGAGAAAAGCTTAATCTTTTAAGAAATAGTACATGTAATTTATTAAAAAATTATATTTATTTATTTTTTGTGATTTTAAAAGCTATGTGTAAACACATGATTTGCAACGTTGAAATTGGAAGCATAATCAAACTTTGATAAAAACTGTTTAATTAGAAATATTTTAATTGTTAAATCAACAGCAGCATGTGTACAAAAGAGGTTAGTTGAAAATGCTTCTTCAGTGGCCTTGACGTTTTTCATTATTTATGACTATCAAATTAATATACAGCTCAAAATTTTATTTCAGTTTAAAAACCAATTAAAAATTAGTCTGTTTTCTAAATGTATGTATTTTTATCTACAAAATAGTACATATTTTATATTTTTTTAAACTAACTTACAGTTGGTAACACTAATGGTTGCACTTAATGAAATTGATAAGATTGCTAATTATTGGTAATCTAATAACAAAATTAGCATGTATCCATAATAAAACATTGTAAATATCCCTAATACACACATGTCTATGAGCTAGCTTTGTTATTGTAACCACTGTCAAAGTTATTTTAATTTGAAATTAAAAAAACTCAAATTGATACTTATGCGACCAACTGAGGGTTAATATTGTTTATAAAAATGAGTTTATAATAATTTTTCCCCTAAGACCATAAATGATTATACTGTGAATTATACTGTGAAAAAATGTCAATTCTAACTCAGCTCCTGGGCCCTCAAGGGTTAATATGACAATATTAAAATCAATGCCACTTGAAATGAAAGAAAAGCTAATTCAGTATTATAATTATTTAACTGCCAACTAAATTAATATTGAGGGCATTGGGATCCCTTGGCTTGAGGGACCAACCTTTTAATGTTTTAAAAAATTTTGTGATCTAAAGAAAATTGTTTGTAGAAGCTGGAAATTTAAAATCAGATACTGTGGTGATTCAGGGTGGGGTCCCACAAGGTTCCCCCTTGGCTGCTTTATTATATATTTTAACAACTGTGCCTCTAGCAAGTATTTCACTTAATGCAAAGAAAATTGTCATTTATGCAGATATTTAGCTCTTACATGAGATCTTTGATCAAAACTTTGTTAATGTAAATGTTGAAATTGCCAATGACATTGTTTTGATAAATGAATAATTCAATGCTGCAAATATGTGTTTGAATGTTGGAAAAACTGTATTGTCGGGCAATGGAAAAAGGGCTTCTTTAAAGCTATAGTGGGGTTTAACTGGAAAATTGGAGATTTTAGCATAGAAAAACAAAAATCTTGGGAATTATATTTGATGACAAGTTGGCAATTGATAAAAAAATTCAACATGTATGTACTAAACCTAGAAAAAATATTTATTTAAAATACTAAGATGCAATATTTGTTTTATAAACACTTTCTGCAATATAGACTACAATGTGTGGTCGCCAAACAGATATGGCTCAAATAACATTGCTCTCCTCCATCTTCTCAATCTTGCAAATCAAATTACGTATATAAAAAGTCAAATATGATTATGGGAGTACATCAGTCTCAAATCATTTAAAGATATCACATTCATATATTCCCAAGTGCTGTTAATCAACTGAAAAAACGCTTTCTTAAGTGATGAAAGTAAACGCAGTTAACCATTACATTCTGCAACATGGAGAACACAACATATTCGCCACAGAACCTACATTCATGATCAGTGAGTTGGACAAATTTTTGACCATATCTTAAACTATCTGGATTTAGTATCAAAGTAGCAAAACATCTTACAGTAGCTATATTAAAGAATTGAATTAAGTATTCCTGTCTTGCAATCACCGGTTTTATGTTTATATAATAATGAAGTCTATTAGCATCCCCATCACTTTGCAATCCTCGTCTATAGCCTTCCACCTGTGCAGTCTAATCACTCTAGCTATCCACTCATCAAATAAGTTTTCAGTCAGCATATTCAACACATCTGAACATAACTCTCCCACTCCCTCAAAAATCAAGTTTCTAAAACCTCTGAACCATTTCTGGGTCTGTAATATGTTTATAATCTGATAAATGAGTGCTTTAATTGAAAGTTTTCCACTTGGTTACAAAAGCAAGGTCTTAAACCACTTAACCACATTATTAAATATGTAGATTTTTAATGGTCACCAGTTTGTTTCCAGTCTTAATGCTGCAGTTTTTGTGTTTCTTGGCTACTGCAGCACTCTCATAAACTCATTCTGGATGGACTCAAGGATTTCCACATATGCATCAAACCATATTGGGGAAGCATACATCATAATAGATCAGCTGACTGAGTCAAAACTTTTTATATGAGCACCAAAGTTTGCAAATTTTCTTCTAATCAAAGCTGTCTATAAACTGTTAATTGAACGCTTAGCTTTTATTTTCACCATTTCCAAGTGCTCATTAAATTTTCTGTTACTTGTGAACAAAATTTCTAAATATTTTATTTTGGGTTACTCATTCTAAGGGAATACCCTTCCAATTCTATATGAGTAGTTAGGGTACAATCTAAGCCGGGCCAATCAGCGTTGAGCTTTTGGGCGCGAAATTTGAATCTGACCAATCAGAGAGCAGGATTGGGTGGTGGGCATAGTTAAGTGAAAAAGTGGGTGGAGTCTACTGTTACAAATGTTCCATGTTAAAGTCCCATAGTGATGTCATATCTTCTTTTTGATTTACACTGTATGAGGCAACCCTGTACGTATGCACTCCCATCTGTTGTGTGTTAAATGGGTAGCGCATGCGTATCGTAAATGTAGCTGCTTTGTGTTTGTCGATATTAATCTGATTACGCTCCACCCCGATTAGTTACAGTTTTAATAGCGTACATGTGTTTCGACTATTATTTATGTAATACAAAAAATGTCAAGGTCAAGTGTTTGTTTGGGTTGAAGAGAGGAATGCATTAAGTGGTTTATGTAATATGAATAAAAAGAAAAGGGTGAAAATAATGATTCATGGGATTTTTCTTTTGGGAGAATATTTTTTTAAGCAATGTGTTAATTGTTGTGTCAATAGTTAAACGGTTTTTAAACTAAATTGTTCAGTACACTTGCAGGGATGGCTTGGTTAAAGTTAAAAATGTATGATTTTAATAATTTGGATATAAGACCCTATGGATTATTTTGTGCGGACAGTTTGCATAAAATTTATGTGGGATGTCATGATCATAAATTGAAGTGTATTTCATTGATTGAATATGACACTGACTCAGTTGGGGAATTATATAATGTTCGATAAATTGGTGATGGAGGAGCGGTGTATGCTGTATGTGCGTGGATTGTCATGGGGAGAAGATGTAATCCTGGTTACACATGAGAAACGTGAATTGGATGCTGATCCAATCTATTTGGAAAGTCGTTTTGTCGTATTTTATCATGTCAATTTTAAGAAGCATGAGTTGAAGCAGTTTTACCAGTTTCGATTTGGAAAAGTTAATGCTTGTTTGGTATGCAGAAATGTTTTTATACTACAAAGTTATGAATACATGTTTACAAAGGCCTTGATGATTGATTTGATAACAAGTGGAATAAAAGATATAACTTTTGCGCTTTTAATTCCAAAATTTAAATTTTATGGCTATATTAACAATACACAAAATGAGAAGACAATTGATGTGCAAATTGCACGCATTATTAACGCATAATTAACGCACAATTGGTATTTCTTACCGATGTTTTTATGGTATTACGCCGGATGTAAGACTGTGCGTTATAACAATATTGATAATATTTACATTGTTGATGAAAAGTTAAACATGTTGCAAGTAATTGCTAGTGGTTATGAATCGTTTAATTGTTGCGTTGTGGATAAGCAGATTTATGCGTATAATGTGGTGTATTTTTGTTATCAAAAGTTTTGACGAAAAGTATTATAAAATACGGAATATTTCATTGGCTTTCGCTGGATCGTGATTTTATTATAAAATTAGTTTTTAGACGTTATACGTCGTTACCATTGTTACAAGAGTTGTGTAATATTGCGTTAGTTAAAAATCAAATTCGATTTCCTGAATGGTTACCTAAAAGCGTTTGTCAAACGTTTAAAAAGTATAGGAAAAAAGGCGTTAATTTTATTGAATATTTTTAATCTTGACATAATAATAATAAGCAGATGGTTATACATTTTGTTTACATTAAAAATAATAATAATAAGCGGTTATAGTTTTATTTTTTATTGGTTAAAATTAATAAGCGCTTATACGTTCGTGTTTATATTGAAAAAAAAATGTGGTTATGTTTTTTTTGTTTTATTGAAAAAATAATATGTTGTTATGCATTAAAAAAATTTATTTTTATATTAAAATAGTTGTGTTTCTTAAATGAAGTTACTTAGTTCTTATAGATTTGGCAGATCAATGATGTCGACATTTTTGTTCTCACTTTTAGCAGATGTCTGTTTTTGTTGAGTGGGTGATAAATCAAGAGGTTCATCATCATCTTTTTTATTTTGTTCAATTTTGGATTTTTTGTTGTTAGATTTTCTTTTTTGTTGCGTCTTCTTACCAATTTCATATTTTGAACCGGTTTGACGATTTCTTTTTGCTGTAAAACTTTGATGGGGGTACCCATTTGTTGTTGGTGTTGTTCTTTCCAGATGACAATCCTCATTTACCACGAAAGGTATTTCTTTGAAGAATAAGGGCATTATAATTGTGTGGTATAATGCATGTATAAACACATATAAGTTGGGTGATACTGTCTCCTTGATTAATTAGAAAATTTTGCTTTCCTAAATTTATTAGAATAACGATGATTTCGCCGGTGTAATCATGATCGATTACACCCCCTAATATGTGAATACCATTATGAGCTGCTAATCCGCTTTGATCGGCGATACGTCTGTAGCAATTTTCAGGTAATTGAATAACAATACCGGTGTTGATTTGCCTAATTTCACCAGGGGGAATGTGACAGGTTATGGAGAAGTAGAGATCTAAGCCGGCTGAGTATGGAGTCAAACGGGTTGGAGGAAATGCTTGACCGTTAAGCGGAGCCCATTCTAACATTAATGCCATTTTTTTAAAAATTATACATATATTTTCTGAGGAAGATGTTTAACATCATGCAAAATCTGTTGAAATAAGGTGAAGGTGTAAACAATTTTTGAATTTATAGTCTTGGAGATGTG
This sequence comes from Helicorthomorpha holstii, assembly GCA_013389785.1. Taxonomy (NCBI): domain Eukaryota; kingdom Metazoa; phylum Arthropoda; class Diplopoda; order Polydesmida; family Paradoxosomatidae; genus Helicorthomorpha; species Helicorthomorpha holstii. The sequence continues at coordinate 51,945 of JAAFCF010007108.1, forward strand.
AAGTGTTTATAGGAAAAAAAAGAAGGGAAGAGAATAATTTTTTTTAAAAAAAAGTGAAATTATTTTTTAAGAAAAGGAAAAACAAGATAATTGTTAACATGATATTGTTTTGACGGACAAATATGTACAAATATAAGGGGTTAGCTTAGAAGCATTTTGACATGTGTGTGGTTAAAAATATTTTTAACTTTACAACAATTAGCTAAGTGTTGTTGAAATATCTACAGAAGAAAAACAAAATGGGATAAGGGTATTTTAATTTTTATGGATTTTACTATAAATAAAAGGGGGTTGGTGATGTGAGAGAGGAAAAAGAAAGGAAGAAAGGTTTAAAAGTTTAAATATAATATATCAAATAATAAGAAGAAAAATATATACAGAAGAGGGCGTGTTTTTATTATGACATGTGGTATATGACAAAAAATAAAGTCCAAAGAAAATGTATATAAGCATTTGCTCAAGTGATCTTGTAAAAATTATTTTTGTGAACGTTTGTATATGCTGCTTGCTGAATAATAATAATAATAGTTAGAAGTGGTAGATAAAGAGTGCCGTTATGATGGGTCCACATCGTTTTGATGTTACAATTGGCAGAGCACAGCAGTTGTTAATATTGTTAGTTTTTGTATTAATTGATCAAATGTTGGAGTTGGTGGCTGAAAAGAGTAAATTTTATTCAACAACTTTTAGCAGTAACGAAACGAATTATAATATTAGAGCGTATGGGTGAAAAGTTAACCCGTTAACCGTGGTTAGTGCATATTTTCATAGCGATAAAGAGTATTTGAAAAAAGAAGATCAAAGTCGATGGTTAAGAATTTGAAATATGTACAAATATACGGTGTGTGGATATAAGGGTGGTATAATACAGTTTTTTGATACTAACTATTGCGTTCCGTTGGATTCTTGGGATGAGCGACTACAATATCAGGTGAAAGCTAAGGAGTTTTTTTATATTTGTAAGGAAGGTGATGACTACATGAATGTCAAATGTGGAGGCAGTATCATATGCCATTATCTGGCAAAATTATTTTGACAGGTAGAGGATGAAAGTTTTGCGGAGATTAACGGACGTATGGGAAACAATGAGAATACAATAATACCGCCTGAAAATGTGCCATTTTTATATGCTTGATTTTTATCAATTTGTTGGAAGAATTTTATGAAAAATATGTACAGTAAATTGAATACACCAGAGGAACGTTGTTCTGTGGAAGAGATGATAAGCAAATTGTGTAAGGAGTAAGAAAATTACGACGGACTGTTGGAAGAATTTAAGGATTGAGGATTAATGGCTGGTGAATTATTTTTCATGGTGCAACAAGTTCATCATTATATGCGGTTGCATTGTTATGAATCTGGCGGTATGGTGCAGCTACTTAAGGTGACGTTAAAGGATGTGGAAGAAAGTGTGGATGGAAATAGATATTGGCCGGAATTGGAGAATTATAATTGGAGTGATGATGGGCAAAACTCAAATTTACAAGCCGAAGATGAGGTGCTTTCATGGTTACCTGCTCCTCTAAATATGTCAACTGGTGGCGATAATACTACAGGAACTGTTGGCGGTGGTAATAATTGAAATAATGTTACTACATCTTTAAATGTTCCTCCTCCTCCTCCTTTGTCACCATCAATATCTGAGAAATCATCATATGACAAACCTTGGAGTAAACCTTATAAAAAAGGTGGCAATAATAACCAGGAAAAACGAAGAAGAAATGACAATTGACAATTAATGTATCATCTGCTTACTAAATATTTGTGTACTAAATTTGCTTTTTAGTTTATATTTCAAGCATATGATGATTATTATATTTGATTTTTAGTTTGTATTAAAAAATAATAATACGCAATAACACACTTTATATAAGAAAAAAATATATAATTTTTTATTATTATCAATTCTTTTACAATTAAAAAACATCATGTATCCCCTCATTATCATTAACAAAATAAAAAATTATATTCTCCCAAAAAACAATGTTTTTTAACCCTTCTGTTGTCTTCTGGGTCTATTTGACCCATATGCAACTTTAAATGTAAATAAAACCTAAAATAATGATTATTTTGAGCCAATTTTTTTTGACTTTTCCTAAATTACTGTTCTTTACATGATTCCAAAGTATTAAATTTTTAAAAAATTTTTTACTATTTTTTATTGAGTTTTCTACACTTATGGTATTACGGGTCAATATGACCCGTATGTATTTCCAATGGGATAACATGTTGCCAGTTGCTTTGCAGAGCTTATTCCTCTTACACAAACAAAATTACAACTCTTATATCATTTTATATATAGGATAATTACCAGTTTAGGTCTTTATTGTAACCATAATTTGTGATAAAATTGTAATAGATTACTGTATTGAAATCAACATTTTTTTTGGATAATCAACACGAATTGACTGATGGAAAAGCTAATGTTATTTTTTATTCAGAAAGCCATTTGTTTGAATATACTGTTATAAGTTGAAACTGATAATAATAACAGAGGTACATCTAAGTTTGGGTCCAATTATGTAAGTGTCAGTATTGCAAATTTTCAATGGAAATACATGCCTCCTATTGAAATTAGGTGTGCTATCAGACATTGAAAAATTGACACCTGGGCCAACTAAATATGGCATTTCAAGAGTATTTGATATAAAATCTAAGTTTTTCTTCTGACTAACAAGAAGAAGCAAAACCAAAAAATCCCCAAAGAATAAATTATTTTGAATTTGACTAAAAGTTTGAAAGAACATAATGTAATGTATGACAACTTTTCCACTTCATTAGAATAAGGACAAAAACTGGATAAAAAAGCTTAGTATTTTGGAACTACTAAGAAACATATGAAACAAAATTACCAAAACATTTTTTTTATTGTAAAATAATGTTACTACATCCGCATTTTTCTTTACAAATGATATGACTATATTGTCATAACTTTGTTGAGCACAATGCAATGCAATGAAGCATTCTGGAATTGTGACCAAACTAACAACAACAATTATGTCAATGTAATAAAGTTATGTCAACAATAATTTTTGTTTTGTACAAAATGTATAAAAAAATCAAAATTTATCAACAGACTTTTTTAGAAGAACTTGGGGTGTTTTTAGTTGAAGTTAGTACACCACAATTACCAAACATTATTCTACACAATTATTTTCAAATAATATTATTAAATAATTATGTTTCAGATGTCAAAATGCTGCTAAAATAGCTAAATCTATATAAGCCACAATTACAATATATATGTAAATGTTCTTAAAACATCCTAATGTAGACAATGCAGCACTTCTCCATATGCAAATGACTTCAAAACTATTATTATTTACCAAAAATATTATAAATACTTATGAAAAAAACCCATGAATTGTTTGTATAAATAATAGTTACAAAAAACCCAACTTTCTAACATGTTTACATCATTTTTTAAGTATGGGTCATATTGAACCGTAACACCATAAGTGTTAGTTTTTTTGAGGGTAATAGAAGGGTTAATATTATTTTTTTTGATTATTATAAATAAGCCATTTTTAGTAGGTACAAAGGGTTTTCGTCGTCCAAAAAGTCATTTTAGACCTCCTCCTTGTCCTTTTTGTTTTTTCTTTTGTTGTTGTTGTTTAAGTTTAGTTTTGCTACGTGTATGTGTAGCTGGTGGTGATACTGATTTGGTGGTGGATTGTGATGTTGAAGGTAATGGTGATACAGGGCTGTCCAGTGATAACGGTAAAAGTATGGGCGTAAGAAGGATTTCAACAGATTTTTTTTTTCTTTTTTTGTCAAGAAGGTGCTGATTTTGCGGAAGTCAATGGTAGGGTTGTAGAGTAAATATTTGCCGGCAGAGATAGATGCGCATTTTCTGGCGTGTTAAATGTGGTGTTAAGCGGTGGTTGCTCTTCACTTGCTGTTGTTGAAGGTATTATTGATGTTAAAGTATGTTCATTTTGACGCAACTGTTCGAGTATTTGGTACTGCCGCATGTGATTTTGTAAAGGGAATTTGGATTTTTTCCTAAAAGCTTAGAAATTTGTAGTGGCATTTTATAAAGTATCTGTTCTAAAGGTGAGGGTGTAACACCTAAATTGACGATAGGGTTTACGAATTTTTGTAAATTAGTGCTTGTTGGTGTTTCCTCTAATTCTCTTTTATTATTATGGTTGTCGTCAGGAGTTGTTAAGGGTTGCGGCGAATGTTGTGTCGTAATTTTCTGTAATCTTCTACATCCACAAGCATCATTTTACTGCCATTTTTTTATTATTTAATTAACGTGTTGGAATAAGCGATGAGGCTAAACTAGCGATGGCAGGACCTAAAATACCAATTAAGGGACCTATAAAACCTCCATGCTGTGACATTAGTTCACTTTTCTGAGGACGTGAGAACTTTGGTTCTGATAAATGCCGAATAATGTAGCCATATTTATGTAAATTACTTAAACCTTTTGTTTTACCCATATATTTGTTACAATAATTAAGACAAAATTCTGACATTTTATCTATGGCAGCAGGTGATAAATGTTGACAATAGGTGGCCTATTGTTCAGGTTGGTCATTTAGATGCTGTAATATTTCTAATTCCTGTAGGGGTGCTGATAGGTGAAAGGGATGTCATTGTGATCCACCTTTCATCAAAGTTGAAACTTCCCGACGGCAGCGGCAGTGGGTGTAGAGGGTGGGAGGTTAGATGACGTCGTTATTGGTGTTGTTTAGAAGATTTCTTTTTTCTCCTCATTTGTAGGTGACGTCTTGCATGTGGCCGATGATGGCCAACCATAATTGTTTGAGTTTAATAAGAGTAGGGTGTATGGGGTTATAAATTGATAGGGTTGATTATGTTGTTCTCTTACTAATTAGAGGGAATATATGGTTTTTAAGATGATTAACTTTTTCTTGATTAAGTCCTCCAGCACTTTGAACAGCTTTAATTAGTTGAACGACAAATAAAATCTCCAATGTCAAGGTGACAACTAAAGCAAATAGTGTAGTGCAATTCTTTAAATACTTTTTAAATGTTTGTGGTTCTTTTTGTTGTTGTACATTGTTATTATTTGACATAATTTTATTGGTACTGGTTGTACTACTTATTGGTGTGTCAAGGTTAATGGGTGATATTTCACCATTATCAACATCACTTGAGGATGAATTACTACCTCCATTACCAACGCCAGCACGCGTATAAATATTTTCTAAAATGTTAGGCAGCATGATGTTTATCTTGTATTTCATTAAGTAACCCCTGATGGAGAGCTTCCCCTAAATAGGCAACAGTTTCTTTGCTAGGTTAAATTTTACTTAGATACCTTACACAGGTAGGTGTTTTGGGCATAAAATCTAGAAATAAATAGATGAATCCCTGACGTGTGGCATCTATATATGCCTCTGCAAATTCTTTGGCCGATATGCCTTCCACCTGTTAACCAAACTGGCGACATTGTTTGCTGTCACATGGACTTTTGAATGGAAAAAAATATTTTGTATTCAAACTAATTGTGCAACTTTCGTTACCTCTAGGAAATAAATTTTGATTAAAATGAATGACGCTTATATTGTCATGATGATTTCCTTTTGTAAACATATCTGAAATAAATTTATTAGATTGACACTCAATCATTAAATCGTTAATAATAATTAAAGTTTTTAGCTGTTTATCATCCGTAGGAATTTTGTCCAATAAACCTTTGTGAAATTGTAGTTTTTTAAAATTGTTCCAAACTTGTTTATCATCGTATAAAGGTTGATATTTACCATAGCATATAATGAGTTTATCAGGAGGCGGTGAAATCATTTTATTTGATTTATGTAAAAAGTTTGTTAAAAATACCATTTTACCACATCCTGTAGGTCCTGCAAAAATGCAAGTAAAAGAATGTAATAATTTTACATCATATTTTTTATCTAAAAGATAATACATGTTTTTTTCTTTGCTAATTTTTTACATAATGTTTTTTTAAAAAATTAATCGCCTTCTCTTAGACTAACTGGTAAATGGTATAATTAGACTTTTACAGCTTCTATTTATAATATCAACATGCAAAAAAAATAACAAAAGTTTATTTAAAAAAAACTTTTTATTAATATTCAATTTTAAAAATACTTGTTTACATATTTATTTTATTTAATCGACATATTGCTCATTATTTAAAAAAATGAAAAAATAAAATCTAGTTAAATAATTAATCATCATCAATAGTGATGACTTCTGGATTGCTGTTGTTAACATGACGAACAGCGGGTGTATAATGACGACGATTTTCACCTTTACAAGCCGATGACCCTCCTGATGAAGATGTATACGCACCGCTACTATTCACAATGTTGGTGGCTAATTTCTTTTTTACCAAATATGGTTTTACATGAGCAACAGGAGGGGCATTTTTCTTCTTACCGTTAAAAATTTTCTTAGATTGACTATTATCATCATGATTGGTTTTTGGTGCTGCTATTCCATAACCTTTATCATCATCATCACTGGCAGACTTGTGGTGTCAGCATCCGATAAAATTTTGTTGTTATTATTTGTAGTAGCGTCTAAAGGTTGATATCGAACTGTCTGTGTTGGTTGGGTTTTAGTAGTGGCAGATTTTCCTCCTCTTCATCATTTTGGCCGGCGCTGTTGGTAAATATAAACTGCATGGCCAGTGCTGTACATGGTCCACCTTTGTTTTCATTAGGATCCAGCATGACAAAAGCTTGGTCGATCAAGGGTATCAGTTGTTTTAATTGTACCCAATATTCTTGGGTAAATTTTAGGCCTGTACACTATCCACTTTGACGGGGCACGACATCACCCAAAGTTGTGGCAGAATTAAAAACACGTTCCAACGCTCTTAATTCTAAGAATTTCTGTTGCTGATAAGTATAGACTTTTAAACCTTGATTATATCCAAAAATTTTATAGCCAGCAATTTGACCCTCCATATCGCTGACGGATTGATAAAGTTTGTTGGCGGGTGTGGTATAACATCCGTTTTCGCCAAATTGTTGAATCAACATCGGCCGTTGGATTGAAGATCCTGCGACATTTTGTGGTGTATAATTATATTTGCCATTTATTTTTGTTTGACTTTTTTAAAAAAATATTTCTTAAGAGAGAGTTTTTACGCTTTTAAACATTATTAAATAAATGATTATTAAACGTGCAGTGTGCATGGCTTTTTATTGCTAAAATTTTTAAAGTTAAGGGGGTAATAGGGTGCTTTTATTTACTTTAGAAAAAATATCCAATAGATAATTACAACAAAAGTGTAAATTTAAATGGATTAATTTAAGAGGTGTCAAAAAAGGTTAAAAGGTTTTTCAATTAACTCCTGTTTCTCCCTCCCCTACCTCTTATATAACTGTAGTAATCTATTAATGTCATGATGAATAACTACTAACCACTTAATTTTTAAAACACGTTTTATTATTGTAATGTTGACACACAGTGGGTGATACAAGAGGAGGAGGAGAAGATGAAAAAGAAGTAAAAGTGTTAAGAGAAATATGATGTTCAAACGCGTATTAAATTACTTAGCTATAATATCATTAACTTTACAATGACATAGTAAAAAAATGTTATGTATACTATTTTGATTTTTTGCAAAATGAACAGTTTTTAACCCTTCTACCACCAAGTGGGTATCTGTGATACCCCACCTTCAGTTTTCAGCAGATTTCATTAAATTTCATAATAAATATTTTCTCTGAAACTTTAAGTATTTGTCTTTTATTAAATTTAGCAGACAAATACAAAACTTTTAATAGAAAATTATAAATATTTTTTGTTTTATTTAGAAAAATTAGCATGGGGTATTTCAAATACCCCATCTGGTAGTTTATGTACAACATGTTTCCCCTATTGATTGCATGCAAAGCTACGATTTCATGGTTACAAACCTCTTTCTGTTACAACAAATTCCACTTCATATTTTGAATTTATAAAAATTAAAACTGTATTAGTGTAAATATGTATTGTATAGAAAAACTTTATATGGTTTTGAGTAGAAGATAATGTGATAAATAAGAACATGAAAAAAAATTCTGATAATTATAATTATTTATTGGGAGTATCCATGATACCCCATCCTAGTAAATGAAGATGCAAAAACACTTGGTGGTAGAAGGGTTAAAGCATGTACAACTTTGTTTTAATGTCAACAATGTTGTTTATTTAACATTATGAAAGTCATATTTTTAAATAACATTTTTGTTACCATTTCGTCGTTTAAACTTAAATCCATAGTGTATAAACAATTTAAAATATGTGTAAGAGAAATTTTTTATCAGTTAAATAAACAAAACAAACGATGAGGCCCGAATGTAAAGCTTATTGGACTGTAATATATGCGGATTAATTTAGATATTTTGAAAGTGGTTTTCAAACCATTGTTGCCAATATAAGTGATAAAATGAAGGAGAGTTGCCAAAAGAGTCAAAATATTCTCCCTGCAAATTACCCTTGATGGCGTAGTATTGTAACCCTCCATAAGTTTTGGTAAAATTTGCGTATAACAATAAGAATTTTTATTTCTGGGGTACATTTGTAATTTCATTCTTAAAGTATGATTAAAGCGTTCCACTACTGCGGCTTTTTTATCGCTAACTGAAGTATAAAAATTTACCCCATAATCTTTCATCAGTTTGCGTACATGTTTATTTTCAAATTCTTTTCCTTTATCAGTATGAAAATTGGCAGGTGCATTATGATTATTGGTAAAAATTTTAACTATATTTTTGCACACCTCTACAGCCCCTTTAGTCAGTAAAGGTCTTGCCCATGCATATTTTGAGAAAACATCAATAACGGTCAGAATATATCTAAATTTATTATTATATTGAGAATAGCCTTGCATATCCAAAATATCTGCTTGCCATAAATCGTCAATACTAATGGCGTGAGTTTTATTACGCGGAAATTTATGTTTAACTTGCTTTAACAAACTGTAAGGGTATTGTTGAAGTGTCCATTGTTGAAACCGTTTTGTATTTGGTTGATGTATATACTTTCTAAAACGCTCAATGGAACCCAAACTGTACGGATGTGTTGTATCATACTATTGTGAATTCCATTGTCTTTCCAATGCCTGATGACGTAATTTTTTTTTCTTCTTTAATAAAGGCATTGTTATTGTTTATGTTAACAAAAAAATTTATCAGTAACCAAAAAGCCAAGCTTTTAATTGTACATCTACATAGGGTTTATCAAATACAATCTGATACGTTTTATCACAAACTTGACTACATCTTTTAATGTTTAACTGTTTCACCTTTATCTTATCACCAACCCTTTTCTCAATTTCATCAGTTAATTGTTCCAAATTTTCGCAATCATCACTTTCAAAGGATCTTCCATCCCACGTGGTACTATGTATATTAAACTATCTGTATCCATATAAAGCAAATTTTCCTCTACTATATCCAATAAAAGTTGTAACCTTAATCTAGCACAAGCTGTTGTATAGGCAGCTATAACTAAATTAGTTTTTGCAGAAATCCCTTTCACTTCCACCAAAGGTTTATATGTCACCAACATGTTATTTTCGTTGACTAATTTTGCGCCAGTAATCACTTTATTGTCGCTGTTTAAAAGATCAACAAGCATCATATAATTGTCCACCACCACAGTAACAGGTAAATCTTCACATTGAGCAAATTTTTCCCATAAAGAATTAAGATAAAATTTGGCAATATCCCTCTTTCCCACATTTTTTTCAACTTTTTCCAGCTTAATACCTTCTACCTGTTCATAATTTTTTATATAATTTAATTTACCGGCTTCACATCGAGCCCAAGAAGGCTATCCCGAAGATTCCTGCTTAATCTTAAGTAAGGCATCTACATATTTAGCAAATAAACCTTTCATTAGTTTTTTGTAATGCCAAATTTTGTATGTTTTTATCACCTGATAACCACGTTTGATAGCCTCATCTACTTCAATTGTTGTCCAAGTACCACTTATAGCTCTTGAAAAATGCAGATGATTACATTTGCCATCAGGTGGGTTGTGTTAACAACAAGCACAACATAAGGGAAACATTAATTTATTTTTACATCAAAATGGCAGCACAGGATGATATAATTTAAGCGGAGGAACTACCACACACTTTACCTTGCCAAAATATTTACCGCCTCTTTCATAATTAGTTGGATGTAAAATTTGAGGATGTCCTACAGGCATGATGTCATATTTATTAACTGTCAGATATAAACTAACATAGTCAATGTACATAATTTTTCCCCCTATTTTTGCTTTGTAATATAGCAGTGTAGGCGCCGTATGTCCCCCATAAAAACCTTGCCTCGGAATTAGGGGTCCCATCAAACCGTAAATATTATTGATAAAAAACTTGCATAATCAAGTCTGTTTGAATTTCACCCTCTAATTCGCACTCCCACTTCACAATTATCTCTTTAATTTGATTTATCTTTTGCAAATCGCGCAAACGTCAAATTGTTTTATTGTATAAGTCATGCATGGGAATATTGTTTACTCTATTAAAACTATGTGGTTTATAACAACGTGGACAACCATGAAAATAACATCCCATAAATTCATATGCACAACTATTCACCTCATCCCATCCGTCCACATATAAATTTTCAAAATGTTTTTCACTGCCATTTAAAGCGTGACATATACCAACTCCTTTTGATTAAGCGATCCATTCCAACCACTTAATACTCTTTTCACTGTAACGTTTTATAGATGGATAATAACCTACAGGAGGTATTATACCAATACTATTTAAAGGCATAAATTGAGCAAAATATACTTTTTGACAGTATGAAGGTAACATTACAGCATGTAAAAAAGATCTATATTAAACATTTTGCATGTCATACGTCTAAATTCATTGCATGCCTGTCGTAAAATGACAACATCAGACTGGCAATATTTGCTCAACTCTATTTTAAAATTAAAAGTTTTTCCAATCTGTTGGGCATGCCAATCCATCAGACTTTGACATTCGTATGTTGTTTTTTATATCAGGTTCGTAAAATCCCAAAGCCAGCTGCACTCTCTGCAGGTGGTCGAAGTACACCGCGTTTATTTTTTTTCATAGGATCATATTTCTGAATAAAACATCTGTGGTTGAACTCCTGATTTGTTTTACGGTATCTACAATATTTAGTAAAGCATATATGCTTTGGTTGTTTATGTTGATAGCACATACTGCAATATTGTAAATCTAGACAAGTCGCATTTTCCAGATGTTTTTTTAAAACATTGAGGTCCATAAAAATATTTTAAACAACTGCATTGTTTTGTAGGCCACTGTAATGACATCTTAAATTCTTCACATTCTGTGCTGTTACAAGCTAAACAATTACATGTACACCTATGATGACTGGTAACACCTTTTAAACATAAAATACAGAACGTTTGAGCACCATATAATGAAGATATATTAACTATACCATCATAATATCTGTCATCTAACAATAGCCACAGTCTAAATTTTACTTTTTTTTGAGTTATCCTATCATAAGGATTTAAAGTTGTAAATGTCACCCTTCAGATTACCCTGCAATTCTATAACATATATTTGATACTCTTCACCTAAATAATTGGCAAATTTTTTAATTTCTTCTATTCCACAAGGTTTGTTTGATGCTACATGGGCCCCGTCACAAAGCTCCTTGGCAAATTTAGTTTGATAATTCATATTTTGTTTAATTTTTTTAAATTCCATATACTTTTGTTTATGCATTTCACCTTTGGCTTCTCGATAATGGGCATTTTTAATTCCAGCTACTATAGCCCTTGCACAACACATCAAATCCTCAGTAATGTTGATAAAAACAACAAAGTTATTGCGACTTTTATCCTTAATCCACTTTCTCACATTTTTTATATATCTTTTCTTCACAGAAGTAACATCATTTGGCGCCCCTCCTCGTGGGGACATATGTGTTTTCATAAGCGAGAAACGTAACTTTCCATCTGTCAAATTAAATTTATCATTTGAATTTTGAATATTGACTATTGTATCCAACAACAATTTTCCCGTCAGTCGTTCACGATTTATAAATGCAATATTTACGGGATTTTTTAACTCAGCACTCTGTAAACAAAAACGCATACATACATGTGGATATTTTACTTTCATTTCCTCATTTTCTTTTTTTAAAGCAGCAAATTTATCAATTAAACGGTTGAAAATAGCTTCTATTTTTTGATTAAACTTTTCAGGTAAAATCTTTTCCAAATTTTGAAAAATAACTTCCACATTCATCTCATCGGTTTTAAAATTTTTGTTTGTTTTATGCTCATAATTAATAATCTAAAAATATTTATCACTAGCTGCTGGTGTTGACTTCACCGCCATATTCTCACCTTCAGCAACAATGCTAAGTCCCTAATTATTATGAGCGGGAGGTTTTTTGCGAGTTGCAGTCGCCTCATTTTCCTCACTTATTTCATCATACATCTTATTAACAGTGCAAGTATGTATACTAAAGACACAATTAATTATTTTATAACTAGTATACAGTTTTTTATTTAACGTCAAAAAATAATTAAAACAGTTTTTTTTATTTAATCTTTCACAAATTTTAGCACTTTATGTTCAGTAATGTATTTTTTTCCATCACTATAGCAATTCAATGTTTTACCAAATACTTCAAAATATAAACCTGAAGTAGGAGGTTTTGTTGGAACAACCTCTAAAGCTGTTTGTAATATTAAGTATGCTGTACCCTCTAAGGAATCGCCAAAAGGAGTAAACACTTGTAATGGACATATTGGTGATAAATTAAGGGGTGGTGATGATGATGTATAACTAGTAGAAGGTTGGTGGTGTTCTTGCTGTTGTTGCTCTTGTTCCTGCTGGTTTTGATGGTAATGGTGATGATGATAATGGCTATGATATTGTTGTCGTTGTTGTTGTCTATATTGGCGATCCAAATTTTTTTAGTAAAATCCTACAAAAATTAATAAAATAATAAAACTTTTACACATATAATTTAAAACAAAAAACACTTACCATATCTGTTGAGTATAAGGGTCTAGCAACAAGCTTCTTTTGATCTTTTTATTAAAAAACAAAAATTATGTATTTTTATCCCTCTATAAATAAAAAAACAATTACACTGTTCGCAAGCCAAGGCAAGATACTCCAAACCATTTGAAACAGGCACCGATGATGACGATGATGATGATGACGATGATGATGGTGATGATGATGACGATGATGATGATGATGACGATGATGGTGATGATGATGACGATGATGATGCCACTGGTAATGCCATCAAAAGACTACCTCCCCTCTCTACACCATAACGTGTTTGGTTGTATAACGACAGGTTAATTTGCGCCGTCTAGATATTTTTAAAGTAAAAATTATTTTAAAAATTAAAAAAAATAAAAAAAGTCACTTACACTTAAATTTGACAATATTTGCCGGTAATTACAATTCGTATAAAAAATATCATCGATTAAAAATTCCTCCGTATCATAAAATAAATTTGCATCAAATGAACTCTATAATAAAAAATTATTTTTTAATAAACATTATTTTTTTATCTTTTTATTTTAAAAAATAGAAATATTAAGACACTTACCACTTCCATATTGTATATCTACAAAATAAACATGATTTTAAAATTTTATTTTGAAAACATTTTTTACTGGACCCGATTTCCCACTTGCTATGGATTATGGCTGAATGGGTACACCTGTACCCATACTGTCTCACATTCAGTTTCTTGGCTAAAACATAAATAAAATCAAATTCAATTACTAACAAATTAATACAAATAGTATTTAAATAAATTGTTACTTTGTTACAATGCTTTGCAGTTGTTGCACACTGGATTATATTGATGGAATGTTCACTGCAAACAGGCATTTTCCAAACAGAACAGGCTTTCCGAGTTTTTCTATCTTTGCGATTGCATTGTCAGCACATAAAGCAATGCCCAACCACACTAGCATGCTTGGCTTTTTGCTGTTCCAGTTTTTTTTCACTAGCTACTTCAATAAATGTGTAATTCACACCTAAAACCGCTTTTATTGCTGCGTTTACAGGTGGCTTGGAAAATTGGAGTGGGTTTCTGCAACGAGTTTCAATTGTTGGTTTGCATAACTGAATTGCTAAATCTTTTAGAAATCTACAACGACGATCTGAATTGGTTATTCCTGGGTTGTGCTCCATAAACATGACATGAGAAGCTAATGCAGCGATATCAATGATGTTATAAAATAACGCTAGAAGCCAACGATTTGTTTTACGTTTGACTGTGTATTCAGACAACATTTTGTCTATCAAACCCACGCCTCCTTATGTTTTCTTATAATATTTAATTATCTCAGGTTTAGCAGTAATGGAATCTGAAATTGTAGGTGTTGTGTAATGATAACAACACAACAGCTTTGTTTTTTTTGGCACATACGAGCACAGCGTTGCATCTTCACAAAAAGCAAAATTAGTTGAATAAACGTCTCTGTTTTTGTCTGGTTGCATATTTTCTGGTAAAAAATGTTTATTTCTTCTTACTGTTCCAACTAAAGTAAGGTCCCAGGAGTTTAGCACATGAGCCAATTTCAAAGTGGTAAAAAAGTTGTCAGTAGTAATGTTTCTTACTGATCCTTTCAAGTCAATCACAAGATCTAACACTGTTTTTTCTCCGACATCAACTTGACATTTTTCTCCTGCATTTTTTCCAGTATACAATATTCTTTTTAGTGGATAGTAATTGAGAGAGTCACAGGCCCAAAACACTTTGATGCCATACTCAGTACATCAAATCAAAACCTGCTGAGTGAATTTTGTCTTCCCTCTGTAAGGATATAGATGCTCATCAACTGTTACACAATCATTAGCTTTGTAATTTTTTCATAAATTTTCATTTAGCATAATCCAAATATCACGAATAAAGGCTGCTTTATCAATAGCAGAACGCTCAGCTCTAGTGGTTTCTTTATCAAATCGAATAAATCTTAGCATTAGCTTGAAGTGATCACGAGACATTGTAGCACGATTTAGTGACAAAGAACTGTCCATCCACAACTCATTTACATGCTCTCTGTTAGATCTATGTTCACCTGTAAAACGAAAATGATTAGTATTTTATATGTATAATTGTAAAAACTGTTAATATTGCTTACCAGCCTCAATTAAAATTCCCAACAATGCATCAAACCCATCCTCAGAAAATGGTGTAAAAACCTTTAGCTTTGGTTGTTCATTACGAGCAGAAAACTTTTCCATCAGTTGTTCATTGTATTTCTTAGTAACATTTTCATCTTTTCTGTTAGATTCTCTCATTATAATGTTCATCATCTCATCAGATAAAATCGATTTAAATATTTCTTTTTTAGTAAATAACTTGCTAAAAGTAGGTGAACCACCGTTCTGACATAAAATATTTCTTCTCAAAGTTTTGGCAGTTACTGGTGCAGTATCACTCCATTTGGTGCCATCTTTTGAAGTAAAAACTGTTTCTGGAACATCTTCTTTATCACTAATACTTTCTTCAGAATCATAGTCGGTTTCTTCTTCAATTGTAGCTTCAATTTCTGCATCAGAACACTTGCCATTACCAGCATCCAATTCAGGAATATATTCATCATCATCAGATGCAACAAACGGTTCATTATCAATATCAGCTTCATTTAGGGTTGCCAATATCTTATAGGGAGTAAATCTACAACAAAAGATTATACAGCGTGGTCAAAAAGTCTGTCTCCCCCTCTTAACTTTTTAAATAAGCAAAATTTTAAAAAATGGTTAATGGGACTAAATAGGAAGTATGTGGGTCTCCATCCAATGGTGATTATTATGTTTCTGTGCACTTGTAATTTATGCCTTTTTTGAGCATTATTGTTTAAATAAAAAGTGTTACGCCATTTTAGTCAATTACAAAGTTGTGCAGAATGCAAAATCTTAAAGTTTGATAACAAGTACGTCCATATCGGACAAACGGTTTGCCCACAAAATGCAAAAATATGCATTAATTTTAACTCAAAATTGATCCTCTTGGTCATTATTTTAGTTTCATATCTGAACCTCCTAACCCATAAGTAACACCATCTAGTGCTAAGTTAAAAATATCGACTTTGAAGTAAAACAGTCTTGAATGGCCTTCAAATTTATTTGAAATAAAAAGATAAATACTCAAATTTTAATTATAAAGTTCAACAAAGTGATTTATTTTTTTTATTACAAAAATTGCCAAAAACTTTTTTTTCTTTTTCAATAAAAATATTTAATCCAGAAGTCATCTTTACTTGATTTAATAGAATTAATTCTTTTAAAAAAAAAATAACTTTTGATATTTATCACATAATTTCATTGATATTTTTGCCAAACTTTTTTATTCAGTTTTAACAACACAAATTTCTTAAGTAAGCTGTACTTAAATAATTTTATTGTTTATTTTGAAATAAACAACAAAATAAAATGAAAAGTATTAATTAAGGTATTTTTAATTTAATAACTAAACAATTATCACAAATTTTTTAAATGTTGGCTTTTAGCTAACTAACAAGCTTCAATCCTATTGAGTTTATTACTCAAACCAAATAAAAATAAATAAATTTGGCAAACCTACCAGTAACATTGTGATAAATGTTATCAGGTTTTTTTGAATTGAAAATAAAATTCCTTTGGCTATTTTTGTAATAAAAAAAATAAATCAATTTTTGTTGAACTTTATAATTTAAATTTGAAAATTTATTCTTTTTTTTCTTCAAATAAATTTGAAGGCTATCCAAGATTGTTTTACTTTGAAATCGATATTTTTAAATTATCACTAGATGGTGTTACTTTGGAATAGTGAAGTTCAGATATCCAGCTAAAATAAACATCAAGAGGGCCAATTTTGAGTCAAAATTAATACCGTTTTTTTCATTTCGTGGATGAACCGCTTGTCCGATTTAGATGATATTGTGCTCAAAGTTTATGATTTGTAATTCCGCACAACGTTACAATTGACGAAATTGGCGTATCTGCTTAATCGTAAAAAAAATAAAGTTAAAAAAAGGCATAAATAGCAAGTTCACAGAAACATAATGATCACCATTGGATGGAGACCCACATAGTTCCTATTTGCTCCCATTAGCCAATTTGTAAAATGTTGCTTATTTAAAAAGTTAAGAGGGGGAGACAGACTTTTTGACCACGCTGTAGAATAAAATGATAAATTAAATTATTAACAATGAATTGCCTTGATTTGTAAAACATTGAAGTTGAAATGTGACTATTACTACTACGCTGACTTGCCATGTTTTCCTGTTTATAAAAAGATTTAATCTTCAAATTTTCAATAAATAGCAAAATAATACAATAAAAATGCATATACTTACAATATAAAATATTATTTATTAGTTTGATGTCAATTGCTAAGAGTAAGAAGTTTAAACTTGCACTGAAATTGCTCAAAAAAAGTAAATGCAATGCTGAAGGTCATAAGCAGATGCATGGGTACAGCTGTACCCATTCAGTCACTATGTGGTGTCAGGAGCATCAGTCACATAAAAGTTAAAACATATATATATTTATTATTATTTTTTATTAATTTTTTGTAGAATTTTACTAAAAAACTTGGATTGTCAATATAGACAACAACAGCAATATCATAGCCATTATCATAATCACCATTACTATCAAAATCAGCAGGAACATTAGCAACAACAGCAAGAACAACTACAGCAAGAACAACAACAGCAACCTTCTACTAGTTATATGTCATCATCATCACCACCCCTTAACTTACAACCAATATGTCCATTACAAGAGTTTACTCCTTTTGGCGATTATTTAGAGGGTACAGCATATTTAATATCTCAAACAGCTTTAGAGGTTATTCCAACAAAACCTCCTACTTCAGGTTTATATTTTGAAGTAGTTGATAAAACATTGAATTGCTATAGTGATGGAAAAGAATATATTACTGAACATAAAATATTAAAATTTGTGAAAGTATAAATAAAAAAGTGTTTTAATTAATTTTTTATGTTATATAAAAATTGTATAGTAATTATAAAATAATTAATTGCATTATTAGTAAACATGCTTGCGGTGTTAAAAAGATGTATGACTAAATAAGTGAGAGGAATGAGGCGACGGTGTCTTGCAAAAAACCTCCCGCTAATAATAATTGTTATAAAACATGGTTTAATTACAGTGAAGGCATGAAACATACATGTGAGTGATTGAGTAGTTAATAGCAGAAGTTAACAGTTAAGAGACTAAGAGTGAAGTGAAGTGTATGCGCTATATTTAGGACCTTAGTAAAATTAGGTCAAACAAGCAGGTGACCAGAAGGGTCAAAGGTTTGCCAGTGTTGTCAAGGTATTTTTAACACACCCTCTCAATGGCATGATCTTAATGAGAGTTAATTAAACAAAATATCAAAAATTAAATCTAAAAGCTTAATTATTGTTGATTGTAGTAACTCCCATTTTCTTGATAAATTGCTCATGTTTTTGCGAGAAGAGACCTTTGGTGAGAACGTCAGCCGTCATGTCCGTTGTCTGCAAATACTGAATCTTTACAATCTCAACCTGTTGAACATCTCTTATAAAATGGTATCTTACATCTATATGCTTGGACCTGGAGTGGTGAACAGGATTAGCAGCCAGTTTTTTGGCACTCTGGTTGTCGTTATAGATGGTTTTTGATCCCGGTTTTAAGTCCCCAATTTATTTCAGGAAACAACATAGACTTATGGCTTCTCTTGCAGAGTCCAAGATGGCCATGTATTTATTCAGCATCTGTGGTTGAGAGGGCGATAGTCTGTTGTTTTTGAGCAACCCAGCTCACAGTGCATCCAGAGAGTTTAAAAATGTAGCCGGTGTGAGAGTGTCGATCATTCAATTCGCCGGCTGAGTCAGCGTCAACAAAACCAGTCAGTTGATCGTTGGACTTCACAAACTTTAGGCCAAGGTCTTGGCTTCTTTTTAAGTAGTGTAGGATTCTTTTCCCAGCAAGGATGTGTGGCATATCATAGTTTGAGTTGAATTGACTGAATGCGCTGACAGCGTAGGAGATATCTGGTCTTGTAAAAACTGGGTAGTACATTATTGAACCTACCAAACTTTAATACGGGAAGCTTTTGACATCTTCCTTTCTGTTCTCGAATTTGGTTTCAGATCATCTCAGCTTGCTGTTAGCGTCGAGTGGTGTGGCAATTGGTTTGCTGTTTTCCATGTTGAATTACTTCAGTACATCATTTAGATACTTTCTTTGATCCATGGTGATAGACTTTTCATGTTGCTTGAAGTTGACACCTAAGCAGTAGTTTAAAGGTCCAAGGTCCTTCACCTCAAAAGTCATCATCAGGTCATTTTTCAGTTGATTCATGGAATTTACGTTAGAGGCAATTATTAGATCATCAACATATATACCTACTATGGTGATTTTCTTTTTGTGGTTTTTGTAGTAAACACAAGGGTCTGCATGGAGTGGTTTAAGGCCAAGTTTTCTGAATTTTTCATCAAGTTTCTTGTACCATTGCCTGCCAGATTGTTTGAATCCCTACAGCGATTTTCGTAGTTTCAATACTTTTCCATTTGTGGATACACCAACAGTTGATACCCCCAACTGTAGGGAAGGAATTGGGTAGAGCCGGTATTAACACCTTAGCAGATGCAATGGTTGGTAGAAATATTGGTGAAGTTAGAAAAGAGCACTTAAAAAATGCAGGATCATCACTACTCGGACATGTCAATGCCATGGGTACAAAAGTTATGGGAGGTAATATGACAGGATTACCTTTATGAATATTACCAGGCGGAATTTAGAACACAATTTAGAGAAATTAAATCTTCTTCTGCGATATCACATTTACATTCTAAACCTTGTAGTAGATGTGGCAGATATGGTATAGTTAAAAAAAAGCCAAAAACTACTAAAAAAAACTTCCATAAAACGACATATCTTTGGGCCTATCAGACGTGGTGCGCGTAAGACCTTTTTTAAATAAAATGTTCTTTATTTTATCATGCCTAAAAGAAAATGTAATGTCAACAATAAAAATAGCTAAAATTCAAAATAAGATGACGTAATTTTTCACAATAGATAAGACCTATTCTATGATGAAATAGGTAATGTGGAATATCAAGAAATTCAAGAGCATTTGGAAGTAGAATTATTACCTCAAGCACCATCAAACAATTCTCCTACGATCGATTTTTTAATTCTCGCAGATTTAGATTTCTTCTTGGATTTTATTGAACCTCGATTAAGAATTAAAAGACATGTAGTAAAAGGAAATGGAAATAACTTAGATGAAACAGATGTGGTAACCCCTACCAGTAATTTTGGATCTTGTTTGTTTATTCAAATTAAATTAACTATTAACAGATGTCTAATTACAACAGCCAGTAACCTATATCCTTATAAATGTTACTTTGAAAATTTGTTAAATTTTGATGAGTTAATAAAAACTAAAGGACTATTGCAGGGTTTTGTACCTGGTGCAAATGGGGTTAACAACGTTTATGCAACGGTTGTACAACCAGTACCAAAAATTTAAACACCAATATAGCTTTATCAAAAAATTATAACTTGGTAGTTCCATTACATTTGGATCTATCACGCTGCGGAAAATTAATGCCTCACCTCATTCAAACACATCTTAAATTAACACGTAATAAACCTGAATTTTATTTAAATTACGATCCGGCCAAAGGAGGTTATTAATTTAAGATTGACAACATTGTGTTGCTATATAATAAATTCAAACCAGATAATTTAATTTTATATCAATATGCTAAACTGTTGGAATGTCCAATGCCGTTAGGACAATTTGTTTTGCGTTTCCAGATATTTGTGTGGAATTGCATTTCATTGCCAAGGATTCTTTGTCTATTGTACTCAATGACCCATAAAGTTCCATACAGTTTTGTCTTTGCCTTTGTAGCACATGAAGCTTTAAATGGTACTCCTGACAAAAACCTTTTCAATTTTTACCATTGTTATTTAAAAGATCTGACAGCAACCATAGACAGTAGAATTACACAATGCGGAATTAAAAACTGACTTTGCCAATGATGATTTTATACAAGGATACATGTCAATTTTAAATAATGTAGTTGCTGGTACAGCTTCTATACTGGCTCCCATTATTACATGTCAAAATTATGCCAAAGGATATACCATAAAAGTGTTTGATTTTACAAATAATAATGCTAGTAGTGGTTTGACACAACCCAATCAACAGTGTTTTAAAATTAAATGGACACTTTACTGTCAAATTAGCTGAAAATAGGCAAATGATATATTATGGCATGTTTAGTCAAAAAATGTACATTAATCGTAATTGTCAGGTTAGCGTTATCACCTCTAATGCTTAACGAAAAAAATATGGATAATTTTACTTTGGATAAATGTTTAAACAAAATATTATTTACCACCAGTGGTAAAGGTTGCTTTTTAGGAGTACTTCCTGCTAATCATTTAGAGTGTGTAAATAAACCTTATAAGGGTATGAGCATAATTTTAAATACAGATGAAGACAATAAAAGTGGCCAACATTGGGTTTGTTTTTACATTAACGAACAAATGCAGGGAGAATTGTTTGACTCTTAGCAACGCTCCTTTGTTTTATCATTGATATTGGCAAAAATGGTTTGAAAACCACTTTCAAAATATTTTAATTAATCCTCAGATATTACAGAGTCCTATTAGCTTTACATGTGAGGTTCATTGTTTGTTTTATTTATTTAACCAATATAAAAAAATTTCTCCTACACACATTTTAAATCATTTATACACTACAGAATTAAGTTTAAACAATAAAATGATAATGGAACCATTATATAAAAAATATGACCCTCATAACGTTAAATCAACAACATTGTCAACATTAAAACAAAGTTTTACTTGCTTTAAAAACTGTTCATTTTGCAATTAATTAAAATAGTATACATAATATTTACTACATCATTGTAACATTAACAATATTGTAGCTAAGTAATTTAATATGCGTTTGAACATCATATTTCTCTTAACACTTTACCTCTTTTTCTACCTCCTCCTCCTATATCACCACTGTGCATCAACATTACAATAATAAAGGAGTGTTAAAAATTAAGTGCTTAGTAGTTATTCATCATGACACTAATAGTTTACTGCAGTTTTCTTTTTTAAAAGTTATTATTTTCACATGTGTTATATAGGAGGTGGAAGGGGGAGTTAATTGAAAAACCTTTTAATATTTTTTGACACCTCTTAAATTAATCCATTTAAATTTACACTTTTGTTGTAGTTATTTATTAGATATTTTTTCTAAAGTAAATAAAATCACCCTATTACCCCCTAATCTTCAAAACTTTCAGCAATAAAAATCCATGCACACTGAACATTTAATAATCATCTATTTGATAACTTTTAAAAGCGTAACAACTCTCTCATAAGAAGCATTTTAATAAAAAAAATTAATGGCAAATATAATTATATCACTACTATAACCCAAAATGCTGCCAGATCTTCATTTCAGTGTTCAATGTTGGCTCAACAATTTGCTGAAAATGGATGTCATACTACACCTGCCAACGAACTTTATCGATCCATCAGCGATCTGTAGGGTCAAATAGCCGGCTATAAAATTGTCGGATATAATCGAGGTTTGAAAGTCTATACTTACCAGCAACGGAAATTCTTAAAAGTAAGAGCGCTGGAACGTGTTTACAATTTTGCCACAACTATGGGTGATGTTGTGCCCCATCAAAGTGGATGGTGTACAGGCTTAAACTTTACCCAAGAAAGCTGGGTGCAATTAAAACAACTGATTCCCTTGATTGACCAAGCTTTTGCTATGTTGGTTCTAAATGAAAATAAAGGCAGACCATGTACAGCACAGGCCATGCAATTTTTATTTACTAACAACACTGGTCAAAACAATAAAGAGGAGGAAAATCTACCACCTTTAAAACCACAGCCAATACAGACAGTTCAATATCAACTTTTAGATGGTGCAAATAATGAAATTTTATCGGATGCTGACACCACAAGTTTGCCAGATTATGATGATGATAAAGGTTATGGAATAGCAACACCCAAAGTCAATCATGATGATAATCGTCAATCAAAAAAAATTTTAACAGTAAGAAGAAAAACACACCTGTTGCTAGTGTAAAACCTTATTTGGTAGAAAAAAACTAGCCACCAACATTGTGGATAGTAGCGGTGCCTCTATATCTTCATCAGGAGGGTCAGCATCTAGAGGTAAAAATCGTTGTCATTATTCATCCACTATTCGTCATGTTAACAACAATCCCGAAGTTATTACTATCGATGATTAATTATTTAACTAGTTTATTTGTTTTTAAAATAATAATAATAAACAATATATCAATTAAAATTAATTACGTATACGTATTTTTAAAATTATATAAATTTTCACGTCATATATTAATAAATTTTTTTTAAAATTTTTTTGTGTGATAAACAAGTTTGGAACAATTTTAAAAAAGTACAATTACATGAAGGTTTATACGACAAAATTCCTATAGATGAAAAACAACTAAAAACTTTAATTATTATGGACAATTTGATGATTGAGTGTCAATTTAATAAATTTATTTCAGATATGTTTACAAACGGAAGTCATCATGACAATATCAGCGTTATCCTTTTAAATCAAAATTTCTTAACTAGAGGTAACAAAAGTTGTACAATGTTACGTTTGAATACAAAATAATTTTTTTCCATTCAAAAGCCCAATTGACAGCAAACAATGTCGCCATTTTGGTCAACAGGTGGAAGGTATATCGGCCAAAGAATTTGAAAAGGCATATATAGATGCCACACATCAGGGATACACCTATTTATTTCTAGATTTCATGCCCAACACACCTACCTGCATAAGGTATCTGAGTAAACGTTTACCTGGCAATGAAACTGTTGCCTATTTAGGAGAAGTTCTCTATCAGGGGTTACTTAATGAAATAAAAGAAAAACATCATGCTTCCTAACATTTTAGATAATATTTATACACATGTTGGCATTGGTAATGGAGGTAGTAATTCATCCTCAAGTGATGGTGTGTCAAGGTTAACGGGTGATATTTCACCATTATCAACAACAGGTAGTACAACCAGTACCAATAAAATTATGTCATATAATAATAATGTAGAACAAAAAGAACCACAAACATTTAAAAAGTATTTAAAGAATTGCACTACACTATTTGCCTTAGTTGTCACCTTGACATTGGAGATTTTATTTCTCGTTCAACTAATTAAAGCAGTTCAAAGTGGCGGAGGACTTAATCAAGAAGAAATTATTCATCTTAAAAAAAACATTCAATCCCTCGAATTAGTAAGAGAACAACACAATCAACCCAATCAATTTATAACCCCATATGCACTACCCTTATTAAACGCAAACAATTATGGTTGCCCATCATCATCCAAGTGCAAGACTTCACCTACAAACAAGGAGAAAAAAGAAAACATTTTCACAACACCAACGACGTCAGCTAACCTGCCACTCTCTACACCTGCTGCCGCCACCGCCACAATGTCGCCGCCACTGGGGGGTTTTAACTTTGATGAAAGGTGGATCACAACATCATCACTTTCAACAATCATCACCCCTACCGGAATTAGAAATATTACGACAACTCAAAGAGCTTCCTGAACAACAGGCCGCCTATTGTCAACGTTTATCACCTGCTGCTGTAGATAAAATGTCAGAATTTTGTCTTAATTATTGTAACAAATTTATGGGTAAAAAAAGTTTAAGTCGTTTACATAAATATAGTGAAATTATTCAACATTTATTAGAACCAAAGTTGTCACGTCCTCAGAAACGTCGACTAATGTTACAGCATGGAGGTTTTATCGGTCCCTTAATTGGTAATTTAGGTTCTGCCATCGCCAGTTTAGCCTCATCACTTATTCCGACATGTTAATTACAAAACAAAATGGTACGTAAAATGATGCTAGTGGATGTAGAAGATTACTGAAAATTACGACAACATTCACCACAACCCTTAACACCTTCTGATGACAACCATAATAATAATAATAAAAAAAATTGGAGGAAACAACATCAACAAGCACTAATTTACGAAATTTCATAAACCCTACCAGCAATTTAGGTGTTACACCCTCACCCTTAGAACAGATACTTTATAAAACACAACTACAAATCTTTAAGCTGTTAGGAAAAAATCCAAATTACCTTTACAACATCGCATGCGGCAGTACCACAAACTAGTGGAAATATTTAATCAAATACTTGAACAATTGCGTCAAAACAAACATAATTTAACAGTGATAATACCATCAACAACAGCAAGTAGTAAACATCAAATTATTGAAGAGCAACCGCTTAACACCACATCTAGCACGCCTGAGAATGCACATCTATCACTGCCAGCAAATATTTACTTTACAACACTACCCTCTACATTTGCAACAATATCAGCACCAACATCAACAATCTTTGCACCAACATCGTCAATCCACAATCTTTGAATTCTTCTAACAGTCTGTCCTAATTTTCATAATCCTTACACAATTCACTTATTATCTCCTCCACAGAACAGCGTTCCTCTGGTGTATTCATTTTGCTGTAAATATGTTTCATAAAGTTCTTCCACCAAATCGATAAAAACTGAGCATATAAAAATGGCACATTTTCAGTCGGTATTATTGTATTCTCACCGTTTCGCATACATCCTTTGATCTCCGCAAAAATTTCATCTTCTACTTGTCAAAATAATTTTGCCAAATAATGGCAAATGATGCTCCCTCCATGTTTGACATTCATGTAGTCATCACCTTTCTTACAAATATAAAAAACTCCTTAGCTTTCACCTGATATTGAAGTCGCTTATCCCAAGAATCCAATGGAACACAATCGTTAGCATCAAAAGACTGTATTATGCTACCCTTATATACGCACACCATATATTTGTACATGTTATGAATTCTTAACCATCAACTTTGATCTTCTTTCTTCAAATACTCTTTATCACTATGAAAATATGCACTGACTATGTTTAATGGTTTAACTTTTAACCCATATGCTCCAATATTATCATTCATTTTGTTATTGGTAAAAGTTGTTGAATAAAATTTACTCTTTTCAGCCACCAGCTCTAGCATTTGATCAATTAATACAAAAACTAACGATATTAACAGCTGCTGTGCTCTGCCAATTGCAATATCAAAACTATGCAGACCCATCATAACTGCTCTCTCCCTACTACTTTTAAAAAACTAACTGCTATTCAGCAGCATATACTAACGTTCAAAAATAATTTTTACAAGATCACTTGAGCAAATGCTTTTATACATTTTCTTTGGACTTTATTTTTTATCATATACCACATGTCATAATAAAAACATGCCTCTTCTGTATATATTTTATATATCTTCTGTATATCTTATTTTTGATATATTATATTTAAACTTTATAACCTTTCTTCCTTTTTTCTCATTTCACATCACCTTTATTTATATTAACATCTATCAAATTGAAATCTTCTTATCCTGTTTTGTTTTTTCTTCTGTAGATATTTCAACAACACTTAGCTAACTGTCATAAGGTTAAAATTATTTTTAACCTCACACATGTCAAAACAATATCATATTAACAATTAACATTTCTTAAAAAAGTTATATTTTTTTAAAAAATATTCTCTTCCCCCATTTTTCCTATCAACACTTCGCAAAAATGAAATTGATAGGAAGACGTAACAAAAAAAAGAAAATGTAACAACAACAAAAAATCTAAAATTGAACAAAATAAAAAATATGTTGATGAACCTCTTGATTTATCACCCTTTCAACAAAAACAATCATCGAAAAGTAAAAACAAAAATGTCAACATTATCGATCTATTCAATCTACAAGAACTAAGTAACTTCATTCAAGAAACACAACTATTTTAATATTCATGTGACCAAAAAAAATTATTTTTAATATAAAATTTTTTTTTTAAATTTTTTAATGTATAATCACTTATTATTTTCAATAAACGTCAATGTAAACAAATGTATAACCACTTATTATTATTTTTCAATAAATTAACGTCAATGTAAACAAATGTATAAACGCTTATTATTTGTCAATTAAAATATTTGATAAAATCAACTTTTTTTCTCCCATACGTTTAAACATTTGACTAACACATTTGGGCAACCATTCAGGAAATTGAATTTGATTTTTAACCAATGCTATATTACACAACTCTTGTAATGACGGTAACACGTATAACGTCTAAAAAGCAATTTTATAATAAAGTCACAATCCAGCAAAAGCCAATGAAATATTCCGTATCTTAAAATACTTTTTGTCAAACATTTTGATAACGAAAAAAATGCAACAGTATACACATAAATCTGCTTATCCACAATTCAACAATTAAATGATTCATAAGCATTAAAAATTAATTGTAACACATTTAACTTTTCATCCACAATGTGAATATTATTATTAACGCACAAACAATCGTACATTTGGCATAATACCATAAAAACAACGGTACAAGCCACTAATTGGCGCTTTATAACTAAAATGAACTTCTTTTGTATCGTAAATATAGAAAAGTGTCAATCGTCTTCTTAGTTTTTTGTCAATAGCACATACCATAATATAAATTTTTAAACCCAATATATGCATTTGAGTATTATTAAATTAAATTTAGGAATTAGACTTGCAAAAGTTGTATCTTTTTTTCACCTGTTATTGAATCAATCATCAAGGCCTTTGTAAATGTGTCTTCATAACTTTGCATTATGGAGACATTATTGTTCACCAAACACGCATTAACTTTACCAAACCTAAACTGGTAAAATTGCTTTAACTTCCTCTTCTTAAAATTGACAGATAAAATACAACATAACGACTTTCTAAATATATAGGATCATCATCTATTTCATGTACCTAACAAGTAACCAAAATTATATCTTCTTCCCATGACAATCCATGCACATACAACATACACCGCTCTTCCACCACCAATTTATTGAAAGTTATATAATTCCCTAACTGCGTCAAAGTGTCATATTCAATCAAAGAAATACATTTCATTTTACGATCATAACATCCCACATAAACTTTATGCAAACTATCCGCACAAAATAATCCTTATGGTCGTATATCCAAATTATTAAATTCATACATTTTTAACTTTAACCAAGCCATCCCAGCAACTGTACTTAACAATTTTTAAAAACTGTTTAACTATTAACACACAATTAAAAACATTCCCCAAAAAAAAATCCATGAATTATTATTTTCCCTTTTCTTTTATTCATATTACATAAATCACTTAACGCAGTCCTTTCTTTAACCCAAACAAACACTTGACCTTGACATTTTTTTGTATTATATAAATAATAGGTAGAGCATAATCAAATTAATATCAACAAACACTGAGCAGCTACGTTTACCATACGCATGTGCTACCCTTTTAACACACAACAGCTGAGAATGAAATCGTACAGGGTTGCCTCATACAGTGTAACACAAAAAGAAGTTGTGACGTCACTATGGGACTTTAACATGGGGCATTTGTAACAGTAGGCTCTGCCCACTTTTTCACTTAGCTATGCCCACCACCCAATCCTGCTTTCTGATTGGTCAGATTTAAATTTCACACCCAAAAGCTCAATGCTGCTTGGCCCGGCTTAGGATGTACCCTAACTACTTGCAATCAACGATGACTCAATTGACATTTTGACATTTAAGAAGTTTTGCTAAATAATGCAATCAACAATGACTCAAATGCACTTTTATGTTTTTTAAACTTAATCTTGACATGTCAGTTTAATGTTATAGACTAAACAAGAAAAAAACGTAATGCAATTTATAGCTTAGATGACTAAAACAGGATGTTAAAGCTTGAAGCCAAAACAGGAAAACCCAAAAAAAAATATTTTGAAACCAAAACAGGAAAACCTAAAAAAAGTATTTTGAAACCAAAACAGGAAACAATAACAAAAATCCTGAAGCTAAAAACAAACACGTGTTGAAGCCCAAACAGGAAACAGTAAAAACGAAATCTTGAAGCCCAAACAAGAAGATTTAAATCTAAAAACAGGATGTATCTGTGAAAAAAAATGTTTTTTAAACAGGAAGTTTACATTTACTGATTATAAAAACTTACTGTACATACTGTACTGTACTTAACAAACTTTAGTGAAAATGTGTGAGTCATTTTAGTGAAAAAATATATATTTTGCATGTTTTGGTTACAACAATCCGTTAAATACAAAGTATAAACATGTATTCAAATACAGGTCTTATAAAATGCTCAATATTAATTAATATTTTCAACTTGGATACAGCCATTTTGTTTGTAATGATACTGGTAACATTGAAATGTTTGTAGGGGAACTGGTAACATTAAAATGTAGTGATGCACAAGCAGACTACATGTTGCCCTAAATAATGGGGAAAGGTTTCACTTACCATTTTACCCATGCTACAGCTCTCTTTAAATTTAAGACGATTTTTTCCTTTATATTACCAAGTGACAGCATTTTTTTCACCAACCCTAAACATTCTCCCCTATTTGCAAAATTTAGATCATAAATCCCATTACTTTATCCCAACTTTAATGTTCAATAACACTTTTTATGTTATTGAGGGAAAGGGGTTTTCATTTTATTTATTAATTACTTTTTATTAACTCTGCCCAAGCCCCTCACAAAAAACTTGGCTATATAAATCTGTAAATGTAAGCACATGCATGCACACAATTCTTAACTTTTCATGCGCCAATATCATAACATGATGGCTTGGAGGGGGTTGCTGGAAAGTGTATGTGCAACATTGTACTGTGAAATTAAGTTTTGTGTTTTGACTACAATGTTTTTGATTGTATTTTTATAAGAATGTATTTATTTATATATTAAAGAATTTAAGAATGTTCTTCTATCTATATCAACATTTCTAATTACTTGGTACGAATACGCTGAAGTTTGTCTTTGCCGACTCTACCAACAACTAATAACCATAGTAGACAATGGTACATGCTGTATTAGATAATTGATGGCTCTACTGTTTACAATTGTAGCCTGCTTACCATCGCTATGGATACTGCTAAACACCATTGTTCATGATGAATTCTTAGAGGCTGTGCAGGTGTTAATTAGACATTTTAATGATTATGATAATGATGTTGAGCACCGGTGATAGTAGTGATGATTATATCAATAACCAACACCACCAGCAAAACTCAAACTAACAACAATGGATACCATGCAACTGTTGCAGCACTTCCATGCTAAACCGGCTACCAGTTGGAAACCACATTTTATAGGTGTTTTGCCAGCTGACCTATTGATAAGTTTTAAATGACCCTGTGTTTATCACTGCTAGGGTATACCCAACATCAACACCTAATATCAACCGAGTAGACATTAGGTTGTTCTGTACATATCACAGAGAATTGCTGAGTTTTTTTGATTTTTATGGTCGACCACCCCAATACAATCACATGGATTGGAAAGAGTGGCTCCAACAAAAAGCCTACCATCTTATTCATCAAAATCAAAAAATTCAACACCCATTCTCAGTGGCATGCCGCACCCACTGCTTATTTTACCTGTACCACTAGTGTCATGACTGGTCGATGACTGATATTGTTGGAAAATATGATCCACTAAATGACTATTGGAGAAATGATCAAATTGCAGATTATGACTTGGAACATCATCTACAAACTGATATTGTTATTTAACCCACACAAATTTTATACAATCAAATAGCTAGCAGAGAGAAAGAAAACTTAAAAAATAATAAAATATTATTCAGTAACTCATTCCTGGTGACAAAGTACAATTAAAGAAATCTATAAGTATAAAGACAGGAAATCTATTTGCAACCCAAAGTTCCTTTCGAGTTATGTGAGAACTTAAAAGGCTCTTCTAGAAACGAATTGTTAAATACTAAGAGGACCACATGCCACAATTGGTGGCACTTACTCTATTTATGGATGAAGATTCAACTCATCCCAGTGTCATCCCACATCCACTTGACCTGTGTTTTGTTTTTGTTTTTTCTGTATTTTTTAATACTTTGTACTGTATATTAATAAAATATTTTTTTCTACATATTATTTTTGTTTTTGTGTTTTTGAAGTGCATGTTATACTTTATTTTTAATTGTTAGTCACTTAACAGGATATGTTTCCTGTTAAAACTATGATTGTATCTAATTTGTTTTGATGTTTAACACCCACCCACTACCAATCCCCACCCCTTACAAATCACACAACACCCCCTAATGAATTAGATAAAACTTATGGTTTGTTTTGCATAAAAGTTAATTGAAACTAAAATTTCCCAATGTGTAAATTTTAAAATTGTTTAGGCTGTGGTTATATAATAATTTGGGAATAAAACCATAACTCCAAGTTAAGGTTTACTGCCCATGCTTGGTTATTAAATTTGTTAAATGCTGTGTATTCAGTCTTTTGTGTTTTCTTATCTATATAGTTATTAAAATATAAACAATGTTTAAAACAAAAAAAATAAAATTAAATAAAAAAATTAAAAGAATAAGAATAAAAATAAATAAAAAACAAAAATTAAAAACTAAGAGTAAAAACTAAAATGAAATATTAAATTAAAAATAAAAAAAAACTGAAAATAAAAAATTGGAATGGAAAATTGCTAAGGAACATTAAAATAAAAATTTTAAATTAAGATTAAAAATGAAAATTGACAATGAAAACTGAAAATTAAAATTGAAAATTAAAATAAAAAATTAAAATTAAAAATTAAAAATTAAAAATTAAAAATTAAAAATTAAAAATTAAAAATTAAAAATTAAAAATTAAAAATTAAAAATTAAAAATGAAAAATGAAAAATGAAAATTGAAAATGAAATATTGAAAATAAAAAATTATATTTTATTATTTATTTATTTTATTCACACCTTCGGTCACATGAACCATATGTGAGGAGTTCACTCAAAAAAACAAAACTTAAAAACAACAAGAACTTTGCAAAATGAAAATGAATTCTAACTTAATAAAACATGGTATTGCTTGCAAATTTCGCTAACATACAGAAAATAATAATAAATTGCGCTCTTAGCACTAAGACTCTGAATATCTCTTATCGAGAATACTAATACTCTAGAAAAAAATCTTCGACGACAAACATGCAAAACATTACACTCAAACAATATATGATGTCTCCAGTTATCAGCCCAAGTTAAACAATCAGTTACTGAGCCACAGAAAACACAGTTATCAGATCTAGGGATGAATGTGGAACCGTCAGTCAAGTACCAAGGATTAATACAGACATTTATGAAACTTCTAAGGACAGCAATACTTTTAATTAAGGATAAATAATGTTCAGGGAGAATTGAATCTTTCAATTCCCTGTAAAAATAAAATGTTTTAGAACAATCTATTGCATCAAAGTCATCCTGGATTGAGTTCTTGACCACAGCCACATTCACCCCATTGGCAAAATCCTTAAAGTCAAAATCGTGTACACTATTCAATGACAAGTCAGTTGTGGTCAAACATGAGTCTAAAGAGTCATCTGAATCGTCACCAAAATTGAAAGGCACGACAACCTCGTCACCTGGGCACCTGTTATTAAGATACAATAAAAAAGAGTAAAACTGATGGCACCAAGAATTCTGGATTCTTTGACTTCTCTGATAATCATAACATTTCCTAATAAGATGTATTTGGGGGATATGTTCCAAATGAACCCAAAATTTTAGTACTTGCTTAGTAAAGTTAAGAATCAGGGGTCGTCTACCGATTTCAAGTCTAAGTACAGCATTTTTCATAGTTCTAGGTACAGATAATAGTTTTTTAAAAAATTTCATTTGTATAATCTCAAGTTGATGCATAAAATCAAATGCCCAAATGGGGGCAGCATAAAGTAATATTGTCAAAATGGTAATATCAAATAATTTAACAAAGGTGTATAAATTGGCTATCTTATACTTTCTACAGGCATTGATAAGACCCTTCAATGTTGCATTAGTTTTTGATTTAATGTAAGATAAGTGCTCTGCAAATCTACCATTCTCCGAGAACACAATACCCAAGTAACGAAAGTGTCGCACATTCTCAAGTTTGATCCCCTTCCAATAACAAAAATCTCGACTCCCAAACATACCTCGATGATGATAAATTAAAACCTTAGTCTTATCCACGTTTAAAATCAAACTCTTCCCGTCAAAATATTCCGCCAATACATCTAATTTTCGTTGAAGACCCCTATGGGAGTCTGCCATAAGAACAATATCGTCAGCATACATCAATAAATGGATAAATGTCAAAGAGTCAACACGTATATCTTCTGACAGGTGATCAAATGCCCGCACCAAATCAGCCAAGTACAGATTAAAAAGAATGGGGCTTAAGGGTTCACCCTGCAGCACCCCCTTTCTGATGTTAATATTTCTAGTGGTCACATCTCCATAAGTCAACAAGGCCTGCGCACTGCCATACAGATTCCTCAGCAAATTAACAAATTTTTGTGGTATACCTTGCCCCAACAATGTGTCCCACAGCAAGCTATGTGGCACACTGTCAAAAGCTGCAGTAAGTTCCACGAATGCACAATAAACTTTCTGCTTTCAATTGCTAGCTCGGTTAATCACATGTTTCAGTACAAAAATGTTATCCAGAGTGCCACGAGAACGTCTAAATGCAGTTTGTTGTTCTGGGATTAAATTGTTAATTTCTATATAATTATTCAGCCGATTAGCAATGATATTAGTAAATAACTTTTCAACATTTGACATAAGAGCTATCAGTCGATAATTTTGAGGTAAACTCTGATCCCCTTTCTTGTGGATAGGAGAAAATTTAATATTGGACCAAGAGGTTGGAGGTTGGCCCGATTGCAGAATAACATTGAAAACGTTTAAAACATAGTTGTAGTATTGGCTTGGTAAATCTTTAAGCATCTCATTTGTAACTGCATCTATACCAGGAGCCTTTTTATTTCTCAGTCGTTTAATAGCAGTCTTCAGTTCTAACATGGTAATTGGGACCAGCAAATCATTGTCCACATCAGAAACCACAACATCATTTGAAAAAGAAGTATGAGTTGTGTTCACAAGTTCATCGTCATCAAAATGCTGGGAAAGATAATTTTCCCAGTCAGTCTTTGAAGGGGTTTTTACAGGCATAAAGGAGTTACATTGTTTCAAATTCTGCTTTTTAAAAGCTGGCCAGAAGTCTTTTCTTTTTGGTTCGGAAAGAATGTTCTTAAATTTACCTAAGTACTCTTGTTTTTTTGAATTTACATAATGATTTGTATTTTTTTTAAATTCACAGTCATCATTATACCAGGATCTTCTGTTACACTTTCTAGTTGGATTTATTGTCTTCAGCAAATTAAATTCAGCTGAAGTTTGGGTTAAAGATTCAACTATAATGTCATGTTCTGGGTGAAGAGCAGTCTTGCCCATCAATGTAATAGTAGTCTGAATTAGTCTATTTTCAAAGTGCTGTGCACAGTCTGCTGGTGGGAGCCATTTAAAAAATGACTTATTTGAACTCTTTGGGGTTTTGCACACAGCAGCAGCCTCAGTCAGTATATGCAGTTGAAGTGGCAAGTGGTCAGAGCCAATCCAATTTTCTACTTGGAATAAACAAAAAATATACAATAATTCATCATTCACAAACATATAGTCAATAGTGGATCTACTATGGCCTCTTATAAAAGTAAAGCTGGCCGGATGATCGTTAAGGGAACAGCCATTCAGCAAGAATAAGTCATTCTCATTAATAAAGTTCATGAGCTGCCTGCCTCTTGTATTTATCACTGTATCAGAAGCCATACGCTTTTCCAAAATGGGGGTGGCAGAGTAGGTTAATGGACTTAGATTGCCAATACAAGCATTGAAATCACCTGCAAAACAAATAAAAGGATTAACAAATTTATCAATTTCTAAATTTTTATAAATTTTGGCCAAAGTCTGGTCTATTGGTAAATTAGAATGCATATACACAAAAATGATAATTAATGAACGGCTTTCAAAAAAATTGTTCAAAATTACTCTTCCCCAAAAATCAAAAAAACACATTCAGTCTTATATTGGTCAGACTTTTTAATACCGATCAGCATTCCTTCGCTTGGTTTCCCAAAATTATGACTTGCATTTTTAACTGCAGGATTTGTATATGAAATAAATTTATTTTCAAAATCCGGTGGAAGATGGTAAGCTGAAAAAGTTGACCATGTTTCCATCAAACAAAAAACGTCCTGTTGTAAAAGTTCTTTACAGAAAATGTCAGACTTATTATTTTCTAGTCCATGAACGTTCCATGAAACAATTGAAAACTTTTTAAAGCTAGAGTCAGCAGAGGACTGGGAAGAAACCAAAGGTGTGGTGAATCCCTATTCAACATCATGATCCGAATTGAAATTCTCAGAGACATTTAATGATTGACCATCAGTTGAGTGATTTGGAGTTGTAGCTTGAGACTGGCGTCTGCGAGAGTTTGGTGGCAATTTAGCGAAATTCGAATCTCCATGTGGTCCGTCAACATTAGATGGGATGGGTATTTGACGGTCTGGACGGTTTGAGACCTGAACAACTTTTTGGTTACTCAAATCAAATCTAAAAATTTTATTGTCTACAACCAGGCGGTCAAACTTCATGTACACCTTTTTATGTCCATTCTTAACTGCATCATCAAAGGTTGATTGTAATCCATGGCGCATAGCTTGGGTCCTTGAAGTAAAGTGCTCCACGATACGAGGATGCCTTTTAACAGTTTCCTGAGGTGATGTACGTCTCAACTTACGAAATGTTGTTAATACTAAATTCCGAGTATCAAGATTGTTAAATCTAATCAAGATTGGCTTAATTTGCATCTTGGAAGGCAAATGATGAAAAGTAGAAATCCAGTTTCGATCCAAAACAATTTTCAGGTCTTTATAAAAATAAGCAGCTACCTTCTCAAACAAGTTGTTCTGATCTGCTGCAAGATTATAAATTAAAAGATTTGACTTCCGGTTATAATTACTTTCCTCCTCTAGCTTCTCCTCCAATGCAGTGACTTGAAGTTTTAAAGTTGATAACTCCTGGTTAACGAGTTCAACATCTGATTTAAGTTGCTGATTATCAGCAACCATTCCAGTTAATAGTTGGTGAATAGAACTGTCATTTGTTGTTATTTTATTGTCCAATGCACTAATCTGTTTGGCAATTAAATCATTTTGAAGAGTCAAAAAAATTTTCAAACTTTCCAATGTTAGTGGTGGCTGAGTGTCCTCCTTAACTGAACGAGGCCGCTTAGAAGCCTGAGAATCACGTCTATCTGCAGCAAAAAAGTTTTCAATCGAGTTGCTTCTATGTGGGGGTTCAATGTCTAAGCCAAATTCCAATGTAGTTGTTGATTCCGATGGTTTATTAATTTTAGGGCCAGGATTAGACTCAATACCACCACAAATTAGAATAAACATAATAATAATCAAGATGTGTCTTGAATCACAATATATCGAAGCCATCATTTAAACAATTAACAGAAAACAACAGGCAAATACTAGAAACATTCTTGTCAGCCGAAAAAACCCCTTTGCCGGCGAAGATTTCACAAATCTGCCAAATGAAAAATTGAAAATGAAAAATTGAAAATGAAAATTGAAAATCAAAATTAAAACTGAAAATTGAAAATATAAAAATTTTAAAATGAAAATTGAAGATGAAATTTAAAACTGAAAATTAAACATGAATATGGAAATTAAAAATAAAAAAAATTGAAAATGAAAATTAAAAATGAAAATTTGCAAATAAAAATAAAAAACTACAAAAAAAACTGAAAATGATAATTAAAAATAAGAATAAAAATTGATAAGGAAAATTGAAAATAAAATTGAAAATAAAAATTGAAAATGAAAAATCAATAATTATAAAAAAAACTAAAGGTTAAAGATTAGAAGTTATAAGTAAAAGAAATTCTAATTTAATATAATCCACACAAGCCAAAACATTTTTTAACAAAAAAAATATAATAGTTAAAATTTAATTCAAATTCTTAACAACAAACAATTATAATAGTTAAAAATTAATTTATAAAAAATTAAAAAAAAAATCAAGTACAATTACATGAAGAAAAGAAACATTATATTATGTATTAAGATGTTCATAAAAAGGTTTATTTTCTTTTTTGTTTTTTAACTAAATGTAAATTTAATTCAACTCTTATTTAAATTTGTTTTTAAAATTTATTTCTAATTATTACCCATATTAATTGTTCAAAATAATATGGGTTTGAAAATAACTAGAATTTTTAAATTTAATTTCAGGGAAAGGTTTCCTTAAGATGTATGGTTTCATTCTGTCTACATGGACTGTCACTTTTCTATTTCCAATTTGGATGTTATAATTGGTTTCATTAATTTGTTCCAGAACTCTAAAAGGTCCATTATATTTTTAAGTAAATTTATGAGTTGTTTGGGGTTTAATTATGGAGTTTGAAATCCACACTAAAGACCCTAACTCATATTTGTCTAATTTAGCTTTAGTCTTTTTAAGTTCTAGAGTTTTGGTATGTTCTCAATCCTTTTGGATATTGTTACCATCTATTTTGTAAGCATTTGTCAAGCTATTGAGCATTTTGGGTATATAATTATCAGAATATAAGATTTGATTTCCAGAATTTAGCACTGAATATGGTAATATAGCATCTCTTCCATAAATCATAAGATATGGTGTTTCCATTATAGTAGAGTGCTTTGCTGTTCTATAAGCAAATTGTTGCCTTCATCTGAAGTTGGTAATGGTCCCATAACATCTAAAGACCATCTTTGCATGGGTCCAGTAGGAGACCATTTGTTGTAGAGAAGCTTTATGCCTTTTGGACTTAAACATATTACAGGCTGGACATGCTCTAATGAAGTTCAACAAATCAGTGTTCATTGTGGGTCAAAATACCTCTTTTCTTAGTTTGGCCAGTGTTTTTTTCTTGACCTAAGTGTCCAGAAAACACAGAACTGTGAGCTTGTTTTAAGAGTTCCTCTCTCATTGTCAGATGCAAATATATGACTTCATATGTAGAATTTGAGTATCTTGGATTTGGGATTTCCTTAATTAATATATTTAAATGATTAATTTTGAAGCCTTGGTTAATAAATATCTTAACCAAATTCTTATCAGTGTTTTCTGTTAAAACATTTATTAAATGAGAGCAATGTGAATCATTTGGCTGCTCTTCTCTTACTAAACTCATAGTATCAAAATTAATAAAAAATTAATTTCTAGCAGATTTTTTGCTTCTGGGAAAGTAACCAAATCAAAATTACTAAATTCAATATCATATTGAGCATCTCTAGAAATAGCATCTGCTTTGTTTGTTATTCCTCTTTTGTATTCCACTTTAAAGTCATATGCCTGTAGTTGTACGGCCCATCTGGCAATGAGAGCACTTTTATGCTTCTGCTTTAGCATAAAAACGAAAGGAGCATGGTCAGTTATTAAGGTAAAAGGTTGTCCTAAAAGATAATATCTGAAGTAAAATATGCCAAAAAAACATCCTAAAGCCTCCTTTTGTACAGTGGAATAATTTACTTCAAATGGTTTTAATTTTCTACTTGCATAAGCAACTGGATGCAATCCATCCTTATGTTGCTGTTCCAACACTGCTCCAAGAGCATACTTACTAGCATCAGTAGTTAAGACAAAGGGTAAGTCCCAACTTATTAGTCTTAACACAGGTCTATTTAACAGGTTTGTTTTCAGGTTTTGAAAAGCACTTTCTGCTTTATCATCCCATATAAAGGGTTGGTCTTTCTTAGTCAAGCTTGTTAAAGGTGCAGCTATTTTTGCAAAATCTTTTATAAATTTCTTATAATAATTGGCTAGTCCCAGAAATGATTAAATTTGTTTCACATTTGTTGGTGCCGCATAATACTTTATCGCAGCTAGTTTATCTTCTGTAGGATCTACTCTCCCATTAGCTATGACATGACCCAGATAGGTGACTTTCCATGTATCTAGTTCAACTTTACTAGGTTTTACCTTTAAATTTGAATACAATAACCTTTGGAACACATCCTTCAGTTTTACTAGTAACTCTTTATAGGAATTTGCATAAACTAACACATCATCTATAAAGACTACCACTTCATTTCCAATGAGATTTACAAACACACTGTCTGCAAGTCTTTGGAAAATGTTTGGGGACACTTTCAGTCCCATGGGCATTCTAAGAAATTCATAGTGCCCACTAGGTGTGGCAAATGCCTAAATCTTTGGCAGTGTTCATAGACAGGTATTTGGTAAAACCCACTTGCAAAATCCAAAACAGCAAAATATTTAGCATTTCCTATTTTGTTTACCAAATTTTCAGTAATGGGTAAAGGATACTTGTTTCCTCTTACCCTTTCATTTAATTTTCTGTAGTCAATTACTAATCATGGCTCTTTATTTGGAGCATGTACTAATAAACAAGGACTGCTATAAGGACTGCATGAGGGTTTAATAATTTGAGCCTCTAAGAGTTCATTAATTCTATCTTTTAGAATTTCTTCATCTCTTTGAGGTACTGTGTAAGGTCTTAGGCTGACAGGAGTGGGGTCCTCTAAAGTAGTTCAAGTGGTACCAGATAAATCATTTAAACTACATTGTGGGATATTTAAGTAATAAATTTTTCATTTGTTCTTTTTCAAAATTTTGTAAATGATCTAAGTTAAACATGGTATCCACATTAAATGAATTTTCTTTTGGAAAAATTAAGAAATCATCAGCCATCTCCTTGACACATTCAATTGCAAAAATTTCCTGCCATTGCTGCTTCATTTTTAATCCATCATTATCAATCGATTCCTCTAAAATCTTAATAGTATTGCTGGCATATGAGTTCTCAATCAATAATTTGGACTTTTCTACCTTACATTTGTTATCCAATTTACTTTTAGCATTTAACCCACTCAACTCATAAGGAAATTTACAATTGTCAACACACGCTATTTCCTTGAGTGCACTGGCATTACTGGCCACTGTCTTCTCACAAGACAGGTTTGACTGAGGCTCTTCAGTTTTAAATTCTTTTTCACATATTTCTAATTGAGCAAAACAGGCATTACTAGCTACTGTCTTCTCACAAGACTGGTTTGACTGACATTTTCCAGTCTTACTTTGTTGTTCAAGATTTTTTACTTGAACAAATTGGGCATGACTAGCCACTGCCTTCTCACAAGACAGTTTTGATTGACACCTATCTGACTTCAAGTCCTTGAAGAAAAGGATTTTCTATTACTAGAAATTCCACTTATGCATATAAGTCATTTATTCTCAATTTCAATTTAATTTTCATGTCTAATAAAATTTTTTCTCTAATGGGGTTTTATGTACACATTAGCATTTTCCATGTCAAACATTATTTTAGAGTTTACTAATTCTTTTATTAATTTTGAAGTTACAATTGAAATTGAGGCTCCAGTATCCAACAGAAATGGAAATTCTTTTTATCCTATTTGTACAATCATTTCTGGACTGTTTTCATATTTTCTAACATAATATAGCTTGAGACCTTCATCATCTATATTTTCATCAACATTGGTCTCTTTTGTTGATGATTCCACTAGTTTAAAGCTTGCTTGAGTGGGCATTGCATCGCAAAATGCACTGATTGATGACATATATAACAATTAACATTTGTCAGAAACTCTAAAGAACCTCAAATGGATCTATAGATTTTTGACAGTTTTGTGCTGAGTGACCCACTTGATTACACAATTGGCATTCTAGTATTTGTCTGCTAGTAACTTGTCCTGTGTGCATGTTTGCAAAGGAGTTCTGCAATTTATTATTTGCCACTTCTTTTAAGTTTCTGTGCACTATTGTAGCCACTTGTCTGCTTACAGCTCTTCCAGTATTTCTGTGTCTCATAATTGGGTTTGGTCTCTTGCCATTAAATCTCTGGAGTTCCTGTTTAGTCACTGGAACATAATAGACCTCTTTTTCTAGTTCCACTTTTTCCTCAAATTCTTCTTCTTCATTTTCTTCAGTCTCCGCCAAATTGATTACTCTCACCTTTGCTTTTGTCATGGGTCTATTATTGAATTTAGAATTGGCATAAGTTTGGGTAAATTTTAATTGTTTCTCTAATTCAGTTATACGCTGCATGAGCAGATTTGTGATCAAAGTAATGTCTTTATTTTTCTCTGGTTTCTGAGTAGAAATAGCATGAACTGAAGCATTTCTAGTGTTTACTGCAGACTCATTTGTTTCTTCTTAAATGGCAAATGAAATGGCTTCATCTAAAGTAGTTGGTTTTAGTGTTAATAAAACTCTAGCTATAGCAGGCTTTAAACCAGTAATAAATTGACTTTTCACCATGAAGTCTTTAATCTTATCATAGGTTAAGTCTAGGTTACCTTGATCATCTAAGGTTCTTGCTGCTTTCTTAATTCTAATTAGTAGTTAAAGTACATACTAAGCCTGGCCAATCAGAGTTCAGCTTTTGGACGCAAAATTTCAATCTGACCAATCAGAGAGCAGGATTGGGTGGTGGGCGTGGCTAAGTGAAAAAGTGGGCGGAGCCTACTGTTACAAATGCTCCATGTTAAAGTCCCATAGTGACGTCACAACTTCTTTTTGTGTTACACTGTATGAGGTAACCCTGTACGTTTGCGCTCTCAGCTGTTGTGTGTTAAATAGGTAGCGTATACAAATCGTAAACAAAGCCGCTCCGTGTTTGTCAATATTAATCTGATTACGCTCCGCCCTGATTACTTACAGTTTTAATTGCGTACATGTGTTTTGAGTTTTTTGACCCTGACACGTTATTTTTTATGTACATGTTATTGTATACACGTGTGTGTTTGGGAGAGGTGGGGGAGAAAAAGAAGTAATTGAGGAAGGTAATAAAATATCTTAAGAGGGGGTGTGTGTGTAGACAGTTATGTTTACTTAAAATTTTTAAAAGTGTTGCTATCAATTTTTAATTAACCTTGTTTGTAACAGAGATTAATCATTATTAAAAAAATTACGTTGAGTTTTAAAATATGGCATGTATTTTATTACAAATAAATATTATCAAATATATTTTAGTTAGTTAAAAATATGTAAACGTAATAATAAAATGCTCTTATTTGTATTTTCAGGATTTTTTATTTATATGAATTAAGATGTCATCTGGATGGATGTAACCCACTGTACACTCGCAAATAATCGTTTCTTTCATGACGATTGCGGTTATAAAAAATATACAACAACTATTTAAAAATTGCGGATAAGTATAACCTTTGCTAGCAGCC
The DNA here is from genome assembly GCA_013389785.1 of Helicorthomorpha holstii. Taxonomy (NCBI): domain Eukaryota; kingdom Metazoa; phylum Arthropoda; class Diplopoda; order Polydesmida; family Paradoxosomatidae; genus Helicorthomorpha; species Helicorthomorpha holstii. Next base: position 94,082 of record JAAFCF010007108.1, read on the forward strand.
ATGAATAATTTTTCTGTTAATTCTTTTTCATTAACATAGGCATTTAAGATATTTTTTTAACAGGATTTTGGCAATTGACGTAGTTGGTGAAGCTGGTTAATATTGTGAGGATTGCTTGGTGGGGGTAATCTATAAAAAAAAATTTTTTTAAATATTTTATTATTAATAATAATTTATTATTTATAAAAGTAGTGTGAATGTTTTTGTTAGCAATAGTTAAGTTGAAAAATAAAGCGTGAACTGGGTGATGAATATAAACAGTGGGAGTTGAGTTAAAAATGAATATATATATGAAGAGATTTGAATTGCACCACTTGGTTACAAACTTTTTTAAAGGAATTGACAAGTGTTTTAACGGTTACAATATGGAAGTGGTAGGTGTCTTAAGATTTTTATTTTAAAATGAAAGATAAAAAATGATGTTTTAAAAAAATATTTTTATTATAGAGTTCATTTGATGCAAATTTATTGTATCATATGGAGGAATTATTGATCGGTATTTTTTATACGAATTGTAATTACCAACAAATATCGTCAAATTTAAGCGTAAGTTCCTTTTTTATTTTTTTGAATTTTACCGCCAAAATATAAGTTAATTTTTAAAATAATTTTTTACTTAAAAAATATTTAGATGGCGCAAATTAACCCGTCGTTATACAATCGAACATGTTATGGCGTAGAGAGGGGAGGTAGTCCTTTTGTGGTATTACCAGCGGGATCATCATCATCAGTGCCTGTTTCAAATGGTTTAGAGTATCTTGCCTTAGCTTGTGAACAGCATATGTATTTTTATCCCTCTATAAATAAAAAAGAATTAAGTTTTGTTTTTTACTAAAAATAGTTTCAAAGGAGCTTGTTGCTAGACCTTTATACTCAACGGATATGGTAAGTGTTTTTTTGTTTTAAATTATGCATATATTTTTTATTAATTTTTGTAGGATTTTACTAAAAAAATTTGGATTGCCAATATAGACAACAACAACAGCAACAATGACAACAATATCATAGCCATTATCATCATCACCATTACCATCAAAACCAGCAGGAACAAGAGCAACAAAAGCAAGAACACCACCAACCTTCTATTGGTTATACATCATCATCATCACCATCATCATGACCACCCCTTAATTTATCACCAATATGTCCATTACAAGCGTTTACTCCTTTTGGTAATTCTTTAGAGGGTACAGCATACTTTATATCACAAACAGCTTTAGAGGTTGTTCCAACAAAACCTCCTACTTCAGGTTTATATTTTGAAGTAGTTGGTAAAACATTGAATCGCTATAGTGATGGAAAAGAAAACATTACTGAACATAGTATTAAAATTTGTGAAATATTAAATAAGAAAAAATGCTGTTTTAATTATATTTTGATGTTAAATAAAAACTGTATATTAGTTATAAAATAATTAATTGTATCATTAGTATACATACTTGCGTTGTTAAAAAGATGTATGATGAAACAAGTGAGGAGAATGATGCGACGGTAACTCGCAAAAAACCTCCCGCTCATAATAATCATAGACTTGTCATTTTCGCTGAAGGGGAGAATATGACGGTGACGTCAACAGCAGCAGCTAGTGATAAATATTTTAAGATTGTTTTGTGCTCATAATTAATAAACAAAAATTTTAAAACTGATGAGATGAATGGGGAAGTTATATTTCAAAATTTGGAAAAGATTTTACCTGAAAAGTTCAATCAAGAAATAGAAGCTATTTTCAATCTTTTAATTGATAAATTTGCTGCTTTAAACTAAGAAAACGAGGAAATGAAAGTAAAATATTTAGATATATGTATGCATTTTTGTTTACAGAGTGCTGAGTTAAAAAATCCCGTAAATATCGCGTTTATAAATCGTGAACGGTTGACGGGAAAATTGTTGTTGGATATGATGGTCAATATTCAAAATTCGAATGATAAATATAAATATTTGACAGATGTAAAGTTACATTTATCGCTTATGGAAACACGTATGCCCCTACAAAGAGGGGCGTTTAATGACGGTACTTCTGTGAATATAAGATATATAAAAAATGTGAGAACGTGGATTAAGGATAAAAGTTGCAGTAAATTTGTTGTTTGTATCGACAATACTGAGGATTTGATGTGTTGTGCAAGGGCTATAGTAGTTGGAATTAGAAATGCCCATTATCGAGAAGCTAAAGGTGAAATGCGTAAACAAAAGTATATGGAATTTAAAAAAATCAAACAAAATATGAATTATCAAACTAAATGTGCCAAGGAGCTTTGTAACGGGGCCCATGTAGTGTCAAACAAATCTTGTGAAATAGAAAAAATTAGAAAATTTGCCAATTATTTAGGTGAAGAGTATCAAATATATGTTATAGAATTGGAGTGTGATTTAAGGGTGATGTTTACAACTTTAAATCCTTACAATAAGAAAAATCAAAAAAAGGTAAAATTTAGACTGTGGCTATTGTTAAATGACGGACATTATGATTGTATAGTTAATATATCTTCATTATATGGTGCTCGAACATTCTGTATTTTGTGTTTAAAAGGTGTTACTGGTCATCATAGGTGTATGCGTAATTGTTTAGCTTGCAACAGCACTGAATGTGAAGAATTTAAGATGTCATTACAGTGGCCTACAGAAAAATGTAGTTGTTGTTTGAGATATTTTTATGGACCTCAATGTTTTACAAAACATCTGGAAAATGTGACTTGTCAAGATTTACAATATTGCAGTGTGTGTTATTAACAAAAACAACCAAAATATATATGCTTTACTAAATATTGTAGATACTGTGAAGCAATTAAACAATTTGATATAATAAAATGTAGATACAATAAAACTATTCGACGTTTGCACGATTTGAAGAAGATAAATCAGATTAAAGAGATAATTGTGAAGTGGGAGTGTGAATTTGAGAGTAACATTCAAACAGACTTGATTATGCAACAGTTTTTTATCAATAATATTTACGGTTTGATGGGACCTCTGATCCCAAAGAAAGGTTTTTATGGGGGACGTACTGAGCCTACATGTCTATATTACAAAGCAAAAATAGGCGAAGAATTATGTACGTCAATTATGTTAGTTTATATCTGACGGTTAATAAATATTACATTATGCCAGTAGGACATCCTCAAATTTTACACCCAACTAATTATGAAGGTGGCGGTAAGTATTTTGGCATGGTAAAGTGTGTGGTAGTTCCTCCACATAAATTATATCATCCTGTATAAACAGATGAGGCTGTCAAACATGGTTATCAGGTGATAAAAGTATATGAAATTTGGCATTACAAAAAACGGATGAAAGGTTTATTTGCTAAATACATGGATGCCTTACTTTAGATTAAGCAGGAATCTTTGGGATAGCCTTCTTGGGCTCGATGTGAAGCCGGTAAATTAAATTATATAAAAAATTATGAACAGGTAGAAGGTATTAAGCTGGAAAAAGTTGAAAAAAATGTGGGAAAGAGGGATATTGCCAAATTTTATCTTAATTCTTTATGGGAAAAATTTGCTCAATGTGAAGATTTACCTGTTACTGTGGTGGTGGACAATTATATGATGCTTGTTGATCTTTTAAACAGCGACAATAAAGTGATTACTGGCGCAAAATTAGTCAACAAAAATAACATGTTGGTGACATATAAACCCTTGGTGGAAGTGAAGGGGATTTCTGCAAAAACTAATTTAGTTATAGTTTCCTATACAACAGCCTGTGCTAGATTAAGGTTACAACTTTTATTGGATATAGTAGGGAAAAATTTGCTTTATATGGATACTGATAGTTTAATATATATAGTACCTAGTGGAATGGAAGATCCTTTGAAAGGGATGATTGGCGAAAATTTGGAACAATTAACTGATGAAATCGGTAGTAAATACCTGTTTACTGGTTGTAGTAAAGACAAGAAAGAAGTTTACATTACGGAATTTGTGTGTGGTGGTCCAAAAAATTACGGATATAAATTGAGTAATGGGAAAGAATTGTGGAAGGTAAGAGGAATAAATATGAATTTTAGCACAAATGCAGATATAATTTATCAGCTTATTAAAAGCATGGTATGTCAAAAAATGATTAGTGAAGAGAAAAACATTTGTGATAAGATAAAGGTGAAACAGTTTAACATTAAAAGATGTAAATATACCAGCAATTTAAAATGTCAAGTTTGTAATAAAATGTATCAGATAGGGTTTGATAAAGCCTATGTAGATGGTCAATTAAAGGCTTGGCCTTTGTTTGCTTTAGTTACTGATTAATTTTTTGTTAACTTAAACACCAACAACAATGCCATTGGTAAAGAAGAAAAAGAAAAGATTATGTCATCAGACATTAGAAAGAAAATAGAATTTACAATATTATGATACAACACATCCGTACAGTTTGAGTTCTATTTAGCGTTTTAGAAAATATGTATGTCAACCAAATACAAAATGCTTTCAACAATGGAAGTAAAACCAACTAGTCATTTAGTTCATTTATGATTCTTTTTACATTTTCAACAATAATTTCAATAATTTATAATGAGATTTTAGTTGATTTGAGAAATTTGCCAGAAAGTGAATCTGAATGATCAGGTTATGATAATTATATTCAAGAATATAACACGAAACAACATAGTAAAATTGACTAATTTATTTTTTGATTATTATTATATAAAGCAAATAATTTTTATGTTGCATCAAATCTACAACACATGGAAATACCCTTAGATGCCCATGTACTTTTTTAGTGGTTAGACTTATTTATGTTGGTCACCAAAACTCAGTAATTAAAATAGTTTTTTGTTATGTTTATAGTGTTTTTATTTATTTATTTTAGTATCAAAAAATGTAAGTTTTGATTGTTAACTTCATGAAATAAGGATGAAGTTGACAATCAAATAACAAGAAGTGTTTTTGAAATCAGGGATGATAAAACAAAATAAATAAGTGGTAATTGTAGTCAATAGTTGGAAATCAGTAATAATAAGAGTGGTAATTGTAATTTGTTTCTGAAAGAGCACATGCAAGAAAAATTAGCAGCTCTAACAGCTTTGTTGTAAGCTAAAAAAGCACTAATTAAAAATAATTTATCAGCCAACAATATTGCCAACAAAATATGATTCTGAAAGAATTCAAAAAACATTAACCAAAGACAGATTCAAAGAATAAATAAAAAATATTATAATACAGTAAATTATGTAAAATATGTAACATAGTACAGTATATTTAGGTAGTTTTTCTTAAACTCTTCTGAATGTTTTGCTACAACTTTCAGAAAAGTTTAGGAAAAGTACATTTCAAATTCAGAAGATTCAACTAATAGACTAAATCAAACTAAAAAAATTTCAGAGATAAAAAACAAATGAATAATGAATAGCAAAAATGATTAAATAAACTTGTAAAAAAAATATTTGTAGAAAGAGTCCAAACAAATTAAAAAAGTGGTTTTTAAGTTACAATAAAATACAAAGCAATTAATTCAGAATATTTAGTTATAAATATGTTGTGTTTGAATTTTCCCATTGATATTCAATGAGCGGTCATTTTGACCGCAGTTCGTCTTTGTATGTATTTCATTTTTCCCGTCTTTCTAGTGTTAAGGAAAAAAGTCAATGGCAATCAAATAAAAGTATTAGCATGCGGCCTGTAAATGTACATTTAGAGGGTAAAACTTATATGAACAGTTATTATTTTATTTATCGCAATAATCTAACAATACCACCAGGATGTTATGATAGCGAAGAAATACTGGTAGAAAATTTAAATTTTATTGTATGGCAGGATATGGCAAATATTATGGAAAATCTTAACCGTGAAATTCCAGATTTTAAATTTAAAACTCATAAAGTATTAAATAAATATGACAGATATTTTAAAAAATTTTGCAGTTTGTTTACGACTCAAAATTACGCCATATTATAGTGGAATCGGTACATAATACAGCTAAAATATTTTTTTAAACAGTATACATAACATTAACGATATTATAGCTAAGTAATTTAATACGCGTTTGAACGTAATATTTCTCTCAACACTTTACTGCTTTTTTCTACCTCCTCCTCCTCCTATATCACCCACTGTACGTCAACATTACAATAATAAAACATGTTTTAAAATTAAGTGGTTAGTAGTTAATCATATGGACGTTAATAGATTACTACAGTTTTCACTTTTAAATATTATTATTTTCACATGTTATATATGGGAGGGAGAAGCGGGAGGTAATTGAAAAACCTTTTAACTTTTTTTGACACCTCTTAAATTAATCAATGTAAATTTACACTTTTGTTGTCATCTATCGAATATTTATTCTAAAGTAAATAAAAGCACCCTATTACCCCTCTTAACTTCAACACTTTTAGCAATAAAAAGCCATGCACAATGCACATTTAATAATCATTTATTTAAAAACGTTTAAAAGCGTAACAACTCTCTCTTAAAAAACATTTTTTTAAAAAAAAGTAAAAAAATGAATGGCAAATATAATTATACGCCACAAAATGTCGCAGGATCTTCAATCTAGCGGCCGATGTCATATTACACCCGTCAATGACCACATACAGCACAAGCCATGCAGTTTATAATTACCAACAGCGCCGGCCAAAACGATGAAGAGGAGGAAAATTTGCCACCTTTAAAACCCCAGCCGACACAGGCAGTTCGCTATCAACCTTTAGATGCTACTACAAATAATAACAACGAAATTTTATCGGATGCTGATACCGCAAGTTTGCTAGATGACGATGATGATAAAGGTTATGGAATAGCAGCATCACCAAAAACCAATCATGATGATAATCGAATAGCAGCACCAACAAAAACCAATCATGATGATAATCGACAATCTAAGAAAATTTTTAACATTAAGAAGAAAAACACCCCTCCTGTTGCTCATGTAAAACCATATTTGGTAAAAAAAGTTAATCTTCAACAATGTGGATGGTAGCGGTGCCTCTACATCTTCTTCATCAGGAGGGTCATCAGCTTCTAGAGGTGAAAATCGTGACCGTTATACACCCACTGTCCGTCATGTTAACAACATCAACAATCCGGAAGTCATCACTATTGATGAAAATAAATTATTTAACTAGTTTATTGATTCATTACTTAAATCTGTCGATTAAAATAATTATGTATGCGTATATTTTTTAAAATTTTATATTAATAAAAAATGTTTTTTTCAAATAAATATTTTTTTGCTGTGTTGATATTATAAATAGAAGCTGTAAAAGTGTAATTATACCATATACCACTTAGTCTAAGAGGATGATTAATTTTTAAAAAAAAAAACATTATGTAAAAAATTAGCAAAGCACAAACATGTATTACTTTTTAGATAAAAATATGACATAACATTATTACATCCTTTTACATGCATTTTTGCAGGACCTACAGGATGTGGTAAAACAGTATTTCTAACAAAATTTTTACGTAAATCAAATGAAAAGATTTCACCGCCTCCTGATAAACTCATTATATGCTATGGTAAATATCAACTGTTATACGACGATAAACAAGTTTGGAACAATTTTAAAAAAGTACAATTACACGAAGATTTATTGGACAAAATTCCTACAGATGATAAACAGCTAAAAACTTTAATTATTATTGTCGATTTGATGATCAAGTGTCAGTCTAATAAATTTATTTCAGATATGTTTACAAAAGGAAGTCATCATGACAATATAAGCGTCATTCATTTTAATCAAAATTTATTTCCTAGAGGTAACGAAATTCGCACAATTAGTTTGAATAAAAAATCCTTTTTTCTATTCAAAAGTCCACGTGACAGCAAACAATGTCGCCATTTTGGTCAACAGGTGGAAGGCATATCGACTAAAGAATTTGAAGAGGCATATATAGATGCCACACATCAGGGATTCATCTATTTATTTCTAGATTTCATGCCCAAAACACCTACCTGCGTAAGGTATCTGAGTAAAATTTAACCTGGCGAAGAAACTGTTGCCTTTTTAGGGGAAGCTCTCTATCAGGGGTTACTTAATGAAATACAAGATAAACATCATGCTGCCTAACATTTTAGAAAATATTTATATGCATGTTGGCGTTGGTAATGGAGGTAGTAATTCATCCTCAAGTGATGTTGATAATGGTGAAATATCACCCATTAACCTTGACACACCAATAAGTAGTACAACCAGTACCAATAAAATTATGTCAAATAATAACAATGTACAACAACAACAAAAAGAACCACAAACATTTAAAAAGTATTTAAAGAATTGCACTACACTATTTGCCTTAGTTGTCACCTTGACATTGGAGATTTTATTTCTCGTTCTACTAATTAAAGCAATTAAAAGTGGCGGAAGACTTAATCAAGAAGAAGTTAATCATCTTAAAAAACCATCCATTCCCTCAAATTAGTAAGAGAACAACATAATCAACTCTATCAATTTATAACTCCATACGCCCTACCCTTATTAAATGCATACAATTGTGGTTGCCCATCATCGCCCACATGCAAGACGTCACCTACAAACGAGGAAAAAAAAAAGAAATCTTTACAATGACATCATCTAACCTCCCACTCTCTACACCCGCTGTCGCCGCTGCCATCGGGGGGTTTCAACTTCGATGAAGGGTGGATCACAACACCATCCCTTCCGCCTATTAGCACCCCTACAGGAATTATAAATATTACGACGTTTCAAAGACCAACTTGAACAACAGGCAGCTTATGGTCAATGTTTATCACCTGCTTACGTAGATAAAATGTCAAAATTTTGTCTTAATTATCGTAACAAATATATGGGTAATAAAAAGGGTTTAAGTCGTTTACATAAATATGGCGAAATTATTCAACATTTATCAGAACCAAAGTTGTCATGTCCTCAGAAACGTCAACTAATGTCACAACATGGAGGTTTTATAGCTCCTTATTTTAGGTCCTGCCATCGCTAGTTTAGCCTCATCACTTATTCCAACACGTTAATTATAAAATTAAAAAATGGTACGTAAAATGATGCTTTGGATGTAGAGGATTACAGAAAATTGCGACAACATTCATTGCAACCCTTAACAACTTCTGAAGACAAGCATAATAATAAAAAAGAATTAGAAGAAACAATACCAACAAACACTAATTTACGAAATTTCGTAAACCTTACTGTTAATTTAGGTGTTACACCCTTAGAACAGATACTTTATAAAACACAACTACAAATTTCTAAGCTGTTAGGAAAAATCTAAATTACCTTTACAACATCGCATGCAGCAGTACCATGAACTAGTGGAAAAATTTAACCCCTTCAGTCCTGGTGTGCATAATTATGCACATCGATTTT
>JAAFCF010007108.1:104986-184031 GCA_013389785.1 Helicorthomorpha holstii
ATGAAAATTGAAAATGAAAATTGAAAATGAAAATTGAAAATGAAAATGAAAATTAAAAATAAAAATTGAAAGTGAAAAATAAAAAATAAAAATTGAAGATGAAATTTAAAACTGAAAATTAAACATGAATATGGAAATTGAAAATAAAAAAAAAATTGAAAATGAAAATTTGCAAATAAAAATAAAAAATTAAAAAAAAATAAAATTGAAAATAATAATTAAAAATAAGAATAAAAATTGATAAGGAAAATTAAAAATAAAATTGAAAATTAAAAATTAATAATAATAAAAAAAACTAAATGTTAAAGATTAGAAGTTATAAGTAAAAGAAAATTTAATTTAATATAGTCCATACAAGCCAAAACATTTTTTAACAAAAAAAATAATAGTTAAAATTTATTTCACATTCTTAACAACAAACAATTATAATAATTAAAAATTAATTTATAATAAATTGTAAAAACTTAAAAATTTAAAAAAAAATTAAAATATTAATTACAATTACATAAAGAAAAGAAACATTACATTATGTATTAAGATGTTCATAAAAAGGTTAATTTTAGAGTTATTATTAGAGTTTTTTTTAACTAAATGTAAATTTAATTCAACTCTTATTAAAATTTGTTTTTAAAATTTATTTCTAATTATTACCCATATTATTTGTTCAGTTTCATTTAAATTTAGATTAAAATTTACTTAGAATTGTTTTGAAATCATCTTGCCTACATAGTGGGGTAATTAGTCTTAACATTTCTAACATGGAAAACCCGGTCAACAAAGATAGGACAATTAAAAATAAAAGTTTTTTAAATTATAAATATTTAAAGAGCAACGACTGTTCTATTAAATTGAAACACCAAAATTACATATGTACTCGTAAATAAAATTTTGAATACTTAGTTTATTAGTTAATCATTATTGAAGTTAATTCAAAGTCTAGGTTTTAGGGCTTTCTAAGTTAATTATTTTGTGAGAGTAGAGCTGAAATGTAGTAGCTTTGTTGAGCTCTATTCCCAAAATTTATTTACTACATTTTTAAAATATATTTACAAGATTTTCTTATCTTTTAGTTGTTTTTCTTTTTCTTGAAGAAATAAAATTAAGTACTATATTCACTCAGTACTAGATTTTTGAAAAAAGTTGTTATTGATGTTCTCTAGATCAGTCTTGAGGATGCACAAGTTCAAAAATTCACTCCACTCAATGTTTTTTAATTTTTGATAAATTTTTAACTACAAATAAATTCTTGGTTATTTAAAAAACTGTAAGTTTTCAATAAAAACCTCTTAAAACAAAAAACACAGGATCTTCCTTAGTGAATAGCTGAGCCTAAGTGAGTGTGTTAACTGCTTAAATGTTTTGGGTTTTTATACTTCCACTATTGGGATGACCAAATATGGTTACAATTTACTTCAACCACTTTTATTGGCTGAATTTGTTATTTTTTGCAACAATTTCTGAGTTACTAGATCCAAGTGTTTCACTCCTATTGGTTATTACTAAAGATATTAGCCTGTTTTTTGATTCTTTGTTTATTTCAAAATATTTGATGGTGCAACCGGATCTTATTAAAATTCTGTTAAGCTTTTGTTGTAATTTTCCACTTATTCTAGTGTCATGGATCTTTTAGAAAATTTAAATGTTTATGTTGCAATTGTATGGAAAATGTCTTATAATTGCACAAAAGGTTTTATTTGTTTTAAAGCAATTGCTACTAAGCAATTCTGGAGTCAAACACTTTAGTCAATAGTTAATTTAATTTGAGTGCCTTGAGTTAATTGAAAAATTTTTTTTATACTTTTTTCTATATTTTTTATTCATAGATTAACTTTTTTTAAATGTTCCCAATATTGGGAAAATTATGTTTGCATTTAATTCTTTGTTTATCTCCAATTTGCCTATTACAAACAAAGAAATTCCTTTGCATCATATATTATGGTGCAATTTTAACTTTGAAATATAGAGAAGGTTTTTTCCACTTCCCATTTCTCTTCACAAGCTTACACTTCATAAGGAGCAAAAAAGGGGAAAACGTTTGTTGCACTAGTTAGTGCATCTTTCATTTTTGCTTTGTTTGTCTTCTGTGAAAGACAACTTGTTTTCTGGGCTTTTAGTGACTCAAATATGTAAACAAAATAGTAAGTGTTAAATAATTCTTTATTAAAATATATTTTTATGTTGTTTTTAACAAAACAGGAAATATTTGACATTGCCAATTTTATCTTTTTTAGTTAAATAATGATTTTATCCATTTTTAATACAGGCGGCCCTCGATATGCGTAGTTTCGACATGCATAATCTTCGAGTTACATATACAAATTTTAACGTTAAGGCGCTCTGAAAATTGGTTTTTGGCACTGAAAGCACTATTAACAAACTGAATGCACGCAAACAATGAGAAAGGAATAATTGTTGAAAACAAATTCTTGGTTATTTAATAACTTATTTTAAGATGATTTACTGATATAATAATGTTTTCAACTTAGTATATGGTCACTTAAATACTTTTTTCAGCATAAATAAAGGATTCCTCAGACTTGCATAAAATTGGAGTTGCATAAAGGGTACTGGAACAAACCAGTTATGTATCTCGAGGGCCGCCTGTACATATTTAACAACCACCTCACCCCCTTACACATCACACTACATCCACCTCCTAATGAATTTTATAAACAAAACAGAAAATATTTCCTGTTTCAATTTGCACTCAAAATAAGGTTGGGAACCACTTTCCCATTCAGTTAACATTGCCTATGGCTCTTTTACATTGCCATGTCCCAAACGTTGAACAGCCTTCTGGCTACTTTGCGCCTAGTATGTACTTTGCAATTTTGCTGATTATGGGTGAGTAGTAATCAGAAAAATTTTATATTTTTATATTACAATTAATTTTATATTTTATTACATTTATATATTATTTATTAATTTTATATTTTATTACAATATACGAGGGTTATTCAAAAACTAAGTACCGTTTTATTATAAAAATTAAATTACACACACAAAAACATTTTCGTTAACAGAATTACATAGATTAAAGTCTTCTGAACATTTGCATATAAAATACATGCAAATCGGAACATTTTTAATGACACTGGACCATTTTCCGTGACCCTCTGCAAATGTTTTTGCCTCCGAATCTTATTTTTGATTAATGCTGCAGCATGCGGATGCACATTGCCGTGAGGAGGATTATGCGGGACGGCGGCGTCGATTTTGGACCACAGGTCCCCATTTAGTGACATTTTCACAGTATACATCAGCTGTAATTGTTGACTCATGTTCCCAGAAATCAACCAAAATGCTTTAAACTGGTTTGAAACTCCCTAACATTTAAATCTAACTGGTTCAAATCTGCGGAGGCAAAAAGCTGTGCAGAGGGTCACGGAAAATGGTCCTGTGTCACCAAAAATGCGTCGATTTGCATGTAGTTTATATACAAATGTTCAGGAGACTTCAATCTATGTAATACTGTTAACGAAAATGTTTTTGTGTGCGTAATTCAATTTTTATAATAAAACGGTACTTACTTTTTGAATAACCCTCGTATATTACATTTAATTTTATATTACAATCCCTTGATGGCATGCAAAAAAGATTTGTGCAATTTGTTTCTCCCCAAAACTAACCTATTAAATGGCGATAGCTAACTGCGCCGTGTTGAACCTTGCATTCAAAAAAGCAGGAGCAACAACAAACACGTCTTATCACTCCAACTTTCACTACACCACCAAGACGCAATATTGATGACTACGGAAGAGCTTTTTGGTTAAGACATTGAGCTACAGTAATTTATGAGGGGATAAATCAGTGTTGTTTCCTAAATTGCTCTTATACAGTATAGAACAATGAATTCCCTAATGAGGGCTTTTTTGAATTTTTAAAAAGTAAAAGTACGAGGATTATTCAAAAAGTAAGTTCCGTTTTATTATAAAAAATAATTTACGCAATTAAAAACATTTTCGTTAACAGCATTAGATAGATTGAACTCACCTGAACATTTTCATATAATTATTATTCTTTTTCCTGTTTGGTAATTCAACCTTTAACAGTGGGGTTATGGAGCTTCCAAGCACTCGCCTGCGTCTCCACCCCTACATCAGTCATACCTATTATATTTTTTAATTATTCTTATTATTTTAAGTCAGCAGAGGCTCGACTGTTCCTCGACCATTTCCATCCTCTGGATGAGTCGAGGAGGAATGGATGAAAAAAACCCATCATCCATTCCACGTGTAGGCAGTGGTCGGGATTCGAACTCCGAATCTTCCGACTCCCAGTCCACGCTTTTACCAACTGGGCTATTCGACTGGGCTATTCGTCCTGTGTCACCAACATTGCGCCGATTTCCATGTATGTTATATGAAAATGTTCAGGAGAGTTCAATCTGTCTAATGCTGTTCACAAAAATGTTTTTAATTGCGTAAATTAGTTTTTATAATAAAACGGAACTTACATTTTGAATAACCCTTGTATTAGCCCATTATATGAAAAATATAATTTAAAAAAATCAGATATTGCTATTAGCAAGTCAATTATGAGGTGACTACAATCAATTATGAGAAATCTCAAAAATAATTTGGTCAAAAATGTAAAGAAGTTAAAACCAGATCTACCTCAAATTTGATGATGTATATTAATGATGGGAATAACTGCCCAAATATCTTATTACCAAATCTTTAGAATAAGCATTTAAATATTAATCAAAGAAACTTAATACTGAACTGTTGTAGAGGACTAGAAATTGTAAACATTACAATGAAACGATTCAAAACAATTATATGACGATTGTAAACTATTGTATGACTATTGTAAACTATTGTATGGCTATTGTAAACTATTGTATAACTATTATAAACTATTGTATGACTATTGTAAACTATCGCATGATAAAGTGAACGCTGCTGTTACTAAGTAATGCTCTTGCTTTGTATTTATTTGGCATTTAGAAAGGCATAATAAAATTTACAAAAAACTCACTACAATACACCATATGTAAGCTTCACAACTCCATTGCACATTATCAGCACTTTCCACAATAACTGCAATACCACACCAAAAATCTATTTTTGTTACATGATGTTCAATTTACTGCTAGTGAGTATAACATGCACCTTAATTTATGTATTTTTTAAAAATAATAACATTTTTTACCACTTTTATTATTAAATTAAAACAAAAAGTAACAGTTTATACAACCAAATGTTAGACTAAAACAAAACTTATCAGTTTATACAACTAAATTCACTATTAAAATGTGAAAACAGTCATCTGAATTCTCTTCCTCACTGGCAACACTAATTTTCACTACTATTGAAAGCATTATTTAGGTTTATATTAATTTCAAGTATAAGATGCACCTTGAGTTTGGGAGGTCATTTTTCAATTAAAAAAAGTGCGTCTTATAGTCCAATATTTACTGTAATACATAACAGATAGTTTTTCATGTAGATTATAAGTGTCCAGATAGAATCTCATAAAAAAATCTTGTCAATGTATCGATTATCGTATTGCATCACTAAGCAAATATTACGATAAGTCCATTACTTTTAGAAAAATCACCACTAAGACATTTTTAAATTTTTTTCATTTTAATTAGGTTAAATTACGTCAGGTTAAGTTAGTCATTTTTCTAGATTAGTTTTGCTAATCATTACAGACATATTGCAATATTTTTACAGTAATACAAAATGATATTAGATACATTGACAAGATTTGTTTATGAAATTCTAACTGCATACCAGATTATATTTGTTTACTATGCATAGCAGCGCTCCCTAACCTTTTTTATGTTGTGGACCAGTAATTTACCACCTATTTTACCATGGACAGATCAACATTTGATAATTTTACTGTGGCCTGCTGGGATGAGGGATGCGTTAATTATTAAGATTTTTCTAAATAATTTTAGTTTAACACCAAGGGTGGGATAAAGTAATGGGATTTACACCCTAAATTTTGCTAAAAAGGAGAGAATGTGTAGGGTTTCTGAAAATAATTATGCCACAAAGTGCAAAAATATATTAAAAATAGCTGTAGCATAGGTAAATGTTTAGGTAAAACCTTTTCACTTTATTTAGGGCAATGTTTAGGATGCTTGTTCAGAGCTACATTTCAATTTTACCACTTTAAACAAAATGGCTGTTTTCAAGTTTAAAGTATTACCATATTTTCATGCAGATACTGCAAACCTACTGTATAATGGCTGCATTTGCAAAGTGCATCTGCGGCTGCATTTTCTCACATTGTTTGACTCCTTCAATGCTTTTCTACCTACCTTGTTTGCAAGCAAACATCTGATAGAAAAGTGGTTGCATGGCTACTGTAAATGCACTCCTTGGATAGCAGTGGTGAACGCATGCAAGCAATTTCAGCTGCTAGACCACGTGATTGAAAAAACAGCAGTAATCATAAATTCCATTAGTATGTGCAGCTGTAATTTAGATTACACATAGCTGCCTGAGGGGTACTGGAAATAGGTCATTGTGCTTCGAACACCTATCAGCCAGAAACTCTTTTAGATTTTTTCTCTTCCTCTTACATCATTTTCCCTTTATTGAAGTTGTTTTTTAATGAGATATTAATTATAAAAGAGAGAAAAACTAGTGAACAAGGTCAACTAACTTGAATGTAAACAGTGTAAGAAATGATTGCTACCCAGAAAGGCAGAGCAAAAACATGTAATAAGAGAATGGAATAAATGGTAAAAGTAAGGTTATATATATCGCAAATATGAGCACTGTAATAAAGTTATAGATATTTGTGAATAACATATACAGCATGAACAAAAAGTCTGTCCCCACTCTTAACTTTTTAAATAAGCAAAATTTTATGAAATGGCTAATGGGAGAAAATAGGAAGTATGTGGGTCTTCATCCAATGGTGATTTATGTAATTTAACATTATGTAATTTATCATTATGTAATTTATCATGTAAATTCAAACAGATATGGCATTTTCATATATCACAATGTTGCGCGGTATTAAAAATCATAAAGTTTAACTCAAAATGATCTTCTTGGTCATTATTTTAGCTGGATATCTGAAGCTCCAAACCCATAAGTAACCCCATCTAATGTTAATTCAAAAATATTGTTAATTAAGTATAGCAGTCTTGGATGGCCTTAAAATTTAATTGAAGAAAAAATATAAATATTAAAATTTTTTCTTATTACAAACATAGCCAATCAAATGTTTTTTCGACTTTTCAATAAAAAAATTTAAATGCGGAAGTCAGTGTTACTTAAATTAATAAAATTTGCCAAACCTAACTTCTTTTATTAACTTATTTGTAAATAAAGCTGTAACATGTCATTAGAGGAAGTTAATTTACTTTCATTGATATGGAAGATGACTTCAACTTTCAATGACAGTTTTATTTCAAATGTATGGTATTCCAATGATATTTAAATGACATGATTGTAAAAAACTGTGTATAAATGACCTTTAGCTGTTGAATTTGAACTTTGTGATTTGTACAAATTTGAAATGGTATTAATGTTGAACTTTCTTTTGGACTTGCAGAAAAAGTAGACCAACCCTGATGAAGTTACGATCTCGAGACCTTTTAAACCGGACCCCCGACGGAAATGCATTCATTCCTATTTACCTTTTACATTGGTGAATGTCGATTAAACAACCGAACATTATTTTGTTGAATTTAAATATTTTTTTGTGCTATCAAATTGATTGCAATAAACTGAGTTAGAAGGCAAAAGCTAATAAGTTTACCGTCACATTCGAATAATCTTAACACTAGAAAGACGGAGGCGGTCAAAATGACCGCAAACGATTTTCAAAAGTTGATAACTTTTTTGTTTTCAAACATTTTTTTATGAAATTTCTTGACTTTTCCTAAATTTTAACAGTTATCAATTTAAAACAAAATTTTTAAAAAATTTTTTATTAGTTTTTGAGTTATTCACACAACTACCTATAAAGACGCATAGCGGTCAAAATGACCACTATGCATTTTCTATGTAAATCAATTAGAAATACATGTTGGTGAGTTAAGGCTCATGTTTGGTGATACTCAATCATGATTGGGCAAGATAATTAACTAGTTCATTAGTTTATTTATGTTTATTTTTACATTTTCAAATGCAATTTCAATGACTTGTAATCAGATTATAGTTGATTTCTTTGCCACAAAGTGAATCTGAATGATCAGGTGATGATCTTTCAGATTATATTCAAGAATATAATAATGAACAACATATGTAAAAATAACTATTTTAATTATTGATTGATATCAAATAAATAAAATAATTGTTTTCATGTTGCACCGAATCCCAGACACTTGGAAGAACCCCTAGAGGCCCATGTACATTATTAGTGGTTAGACTTATTTATGTTGGCCACAAGAACCCAGTAATCAACATAACAGTTTTAATTATAATGTTTATAGTGTTTTTAATTATTTTTTTAGTATGCAAAATATAAGTTTTGATTGTGAAACTTAATGAATTAGGATAAAGTTGACAATCAAGCAAGAAGTGTATTTGAAATCAGGGGATGTTACATAATAGTGTACCCAAATTCAACCTTCAAAATGCTTTGGCAATAATTCTTAGTCATTGTCAATTTATGAATTAGAAGTTTCATAGCTATGTTGTATGCTAAAAGAGCACTAATAAAATCCATTTATCATATTTTTTGAACCAGATTTGGTTCTAAAATAATTTAGAAAACAACCAGAGCCAGATTCAAAGTCATAATGATATATTTTCTAGTATATCAATGAAATAACAATGCATTTTTGGGTAGTTTATCCTAAACTCTACTGAATTGTTTGCTACAACTTTCAGAAAACTACATTTCAACTTCAGAAGATTCAGCTAATAGGCTGAAGCAAAATACAAAATTTCAGAGTTGATAAAAAATTGTCAAATGAGAAATTGCAAGAAAATAAAACTGTGTTAACATGAGAAACCTCTACAAAATAACCTGTGGAAAATACAGAAACAAATAAAAAAGGTGGCTTTTGTGATATAATGAAGTACAAAGCAATTAAATGTGAATATTTAGTAATAAATATGTTGAATTTTGAATTTTCCCATATAAATTCAATGAGCGGTCATTTTGACCGCAGTTCGTCTTTATATGTATTTCATTTTTTCCGTCTTTCTAGTGTTAAAATGATAATACTTAATTAGTTTTTTAATAGCCACCAAATCTGTATTAACCTTCAGTAGCAAAAATGTAGTTCAAAAAAATATTGCTACAAAGTTTCTTTGGGAAAAACCCATTAAAGAAACTGAAGTTGAGTTTTCATCAAAGAAACTTGCAAGTTTTAACAAGCAACATCATGAGTTTTATATAAAATATGAATTTAATGCAACTGGTGATTCTCAAATACCCAAACCACTCTGCATAGTTTGTAGGAAACAGTTCTTTGCCATACAAGTCTCATGAAACTTGTAAAGCTAACTTTTACAAAATTGCGTAAATATGAGGATTATTTAAAAAGTAAATATAGTTTTATTTTAAAAATTAGATTACGCACACAAAAACATTTTCGTTACCAGTAATACATAGATTGAAGTCTCCGGAACATTTTTATATAAACTACATGCAAATCGACGCATTTTTGGTGACACAGGACCATTTTCCGTGACCCTCTGCAAATGTTTTTGCCTCCAAGTCTTATTTTTGATTAATGCTGCAGCATGCGGACGCACATTGCCGTGAGGAAGATTATGTGGGATGGCGGCGTTGATTTTGGACCACAGGTCTCAATTTAGTGACATTTTCACAGTATACATCAGCTGTAATTGTTGACTTATGTTCCCAGCAATCAACCAAAATGTTTTAAACTGGTTTGAAGCTCGCTAACATTTAAATCTAACTGGTTCAAACCTGCGGAGGCAAAAAGCTGTGCAGAGGGTCACGGAAAATGGTCCTGTGTCACCAACAATGCGTCGATTTGCATGTAGTTTATATACAAATGTTCAGGAGACTTCAATCTATTTAATACTGTTAACAAAAATGTTTTTGTGTGCATAATTTAATTTTTATAATAAAATGGTACTTAGTTTTTGAATAACCCTCATACATGTGTGGACATAATCCCTTCAAAGGTTGATACAAAATGCTTTAACATGAATTTCAACACTTTGACACATGCTTGCATGTATGGTATTATTTTACTTTACTAGGAGGTTTTCAAATAAATGTTTTAAAGTAAATGTTCTTAGTTTGCTCACTTTAGGTACATTTCTTAGATAAAATCTTATTGCGGAACATTTGTTTTAAGTGTTTAATTACTTGTTTTAATTAATAACTTTGAAGAAAACTTGTTGCATATGTACTGTATGAATTATCGTTTGAAGAAGGAAAATGGCACGACTTGCTGCTTGTAGAAGTGCTGTGTTGCTAATTGGAATTATGAAACAGTCAAATTAGCGTTTGTTTTAAATAAGGTTAAATTATGTGCCATTTTAATTTTAAATCTAAAATTTATCCCAAATAAATTAGTCGTGACATTCACCGACAGTAGCGCTTCTGCAACACAGGCCATTTCATTAGCGATTAGGGTGTTTGATTGCATTGGATTTGATAGCAAATTTTATATTAAAATAAATAGTTAAAAAATGTAATTAAATTCACGAAAAGTAAAATAACTCCGCATGTATTTAAAACATATTTTTATGTGATTTTCTGAATAGTTATGGTTTTCATAACAATAGAAAATCCATGCTTTTCTGGCTTTGAGCTCAGCCCTATGAAATCTGATAATAAACCTTTAAGAAATTATTGTAAATGCATGATTAAACATCATCTCTATGGAAGTAGATATGATGTCCAAACATGCATTTTGCCATACAAACCCCACAAAGCTCATAAAGCTTACTTTTACAAAATTGCATAAACACACATGTGGACATAATCCCTTCAGAAGTTGATACAATATGCTTTAACTTGCATTTTGCCATGAAAACACATTTTATGTGCTTTTTTTAATAATTTTGGTTTTCAAAATGATAGAAAATCCATTATTTTTTCCATAGAATTGAATGCTTTTCTGTCTTTGGTTTCAGCCCAAGGAAACCTGGTAAGTTAACTTTAACCCTTCTACCACCAAGTGGGTATCTGTGATAACCCACCTTCAGTTTTCAGCAGATAAAATTAAATTTCATAATAAATATTTTCTCTGAAACTTTAGGTATTTGTGTTTTATTAAATTTAGCAGCCAAATACAAAAATGTTAATAGAAAATTATGAATATTTTTTGTTTTATTTAGAAAATTTAACATGGGGTATTTCAAATACCTCACTTGGTAGTTTATGTACAACATGTTTCCCCTAAGGATTGCATGCAAAGCAATGATTTTAAGGTTACAAACCTTTTTCTGTTACAACAAATTCCTCTTTATATTTTGAAATTATAAATATTAAAACTAACATTAGTGTAAATATATATTGTATAGAAAAACTTTAAGTGGTTTTGAGTATAAGACAATGTGAACAATAAGAATATGATAACAAATTCTGAAAATTATAATTTTTTATTGGGGGTATCCATGATACCCCACCCTAGTAAATGAAGGTGCAAAAACAATTGGTGGTAGAAGGGTTAAGAATTCAATGTAAATGCATGTTTGAACATAATATCTTCATAAGTAGATATGATGTTCCAACATACATTTCGCCATATAAATCCCACAAAGCTCGTAAAGGTAATGTTTACAAAATTTCGTAAACACATGTGTGGACATAATCTTTTCTAAAGTTTATACACTATGCTTTAACTTGCATTTTGCCATAAAAAAAATTAAATTCAACAATATGATGCATACATTGCATGTGTTTAAAACCCATTTTTAAGTGACTTTTAGAAACATTTTGGTTTTTAAAATAATTGAAAATCCATGTATTTTCTCATTGACATCCATGCTTTTCTGGCTTTAAGCCCAGCGCTATGAAACCTGTTATTTTAACTTTAAGAAATCAATTAAAATGCATGTTTGAACATCATCTCTACATAAGTAGATATGATGTCCAAACATGCACTTTGCCTTATGAGGCTTACAAAGCTCGTAAAGCTAACAAAATTGCGAAAATACATGTGCGGACATAATCTCTTCAGAAGCTGTAAGAACTTGCTTCAGCATGCATTTTGCCATTTCAAATTGCAAGTTAACACTTTTACGCATGCTTTGCATTTGATTAAAAAGTGACTTTTATAAAATGCGACTTAGAAAAAATGACTTTTATAAAATGCGACTTAGAAAAAATGACTTTTATAAAAAGTTTGGTTTTCAAAATGATTTAAAATCCATGTTTTTTCCCATAGACATCCATGTTTTTCTGGCTTTAAGCTTAGCCCTATAAAACCTGATAATTTAACTTTAAGAAATCAATGTAAATGCATGTTTGAACATCATTTCTAAGTAAGTAAATATGATGTTCAACATGTATTTTTGTTGGAGTTTTTTTTGCCAATGTTATTTAGTATTCAGTACACTATTATCAGTTACCTACTATTATTAACTATTTTTTATAGTATTTTACAGTTTCAACATTGTAAAAAGTTTGGTCATAATACTTTTTAGATGCAGATTAAGCAAGTTATAATCAGAGAAAGTTTAGCAATATTCCCATTCAAATCTTATGCATTACCTTTTTGTTCAAACAGCTCACGTCACACCTTTTTAATGTAATGCCACAAATTATTCCAAAAAAAGTCCAATAAATATTACCAAAATCATTTTTTTGGTTTTAAAACAGTTATAATTACAGTGAAATAGATGAGATCAATAAAATTCAAAAATATTAATTTCTCAAAAGTTCACCATAAGGCACAAGTCATCTCACAGATAACTTGAGTCACTATCCAGTTGTAAAATCAGCTTTAGTAGTAGTTTTGATATATATTGATAGTAAACAATAATAACTTTAGCCACTATGAGCTAAAACTTTTAAAAATTGTAAGAGGCAGTCGAATAGCCCAGTTGGTAAAAGCGTGGACTGGGAGTCGGAAGATTCGGAGTTCAAATCCCGACCACTGCCTACACGTGGAATGGATGATGGGTTTTTTTTCATCCATTCCTCCCCGACTCATCCAGAGGATGGAAATGGTCGAGGAACAGTCGAGCCTCTGCTGACTTAAAATAATAATAAGAATAATTAAAAAATATATTAGGTATGACTGATGTAGGGGTGGAGACGCAGGCGAGTGCTTGGAAGCTCCATAACCCCACTGTTAAAGGTTGAATTACCAAAAACAGTAAAGAATAATAATAGTTGAATAGTTTTAAAAATTGTAGTTAAAAACATAAATATAGTGCCAACATTATCTGATAGATGACACGCCTGATGGAGAGTTAAGCATCTTTGTAAAAGTATGCTTTATGAGCTCCATAAGCCTTGTATGACAAATTGCATGTTTGGACATCATATCTATTTACGTACAGATGATGTTCGCACTAAGCTTTCGACAGTAAAAGACCTTACCAAACGCTTGTATATGGAAACAGGCTGACTTAATGGCTCAATGTTGATAAGTCAATGCGAAAATCAGTCTCTCATATAGTCGTATTTAACGCAAATAAAGATGCAAACAAAGCAGAAATTCAATCGCTATTGAATTTAAATTGCACCATAAGTATTAATAAATAATTAAATGTAAAAATAAAATGTTAATATTTAATTCATTTGTGGATTTAATATTTAATCGCAATTGGATATATAATTATCTTGGCAAAAGACTTGCATCAATGCTGCTGCCATAGCTACGTAAACAAGCATATACAAAACAAATAGTATTCATAACGGCAAAAGAAATATTCAATGTAAATTACAAATCCATATCTAATCGTTGATTTCATTAATAAATCATTGTTAGATTTGTATTATTTAATTTTATTAATTAATTTTTTTGAATTTTGTGAAGTGTAACGCATTGGTAACGGTTGTAAGAGTATATGACTTTTTAGTAGAGTAAAACCAACTTGAATAGCCCTCATTATCATTAATAATCGAATTAAAAATATATTCAAATTTAACACGTAAAGTTCAATTAAAATTTAATTTTTTTTTTGCTTGGCTTATTAGAAAATAGCCAAAAGAAAATAATGTTTACACCCAGAAATAATGTACAATAATATTTACAATTAAATAAAAATAACCAGTTATTTGTAAACAATTATTGACTTTGCTTACATTTATTTTTTATCACACTCATAACAAGTTTATTCATATTTTTTAAAATTTAATTTGCTCTATTTGGTTTTTGTGAGTTTTTTGTAATTATGTTGTAAAAATAACTTTTTAAACTAAAATTGCACTGACTGTAAATTGGTCATTTCATTACAAAAAAACGAAGTCAATTCAAGAAATTAAGGGCCACTAAAGTAAAAATATTGCATTGAAGAATTTTTAAATTTTATTTGTTTTATTTTGAAATAAACAATAAAACTAATCATGTACAGCATAATTAAAAAATATTGAAAAACCTTTTTTAAAAAAAACTAAAAAAAGCATAAACATGAATAAAACTACAGGTACAAGTGTAATAAAAAATTAATATAAACAATTTAATTGTAAATATTATTGTACATTACTTCCGGGTTTAAAAAGCATTTTCTTTTGACTTTATTTTCTTTGGCTATTTTCTAATAAGCCAAGCAAAAAAAATAAAATTATAATTGAACTTTACGTCTTAAATTTGATAATTTTTAATTCGATTATTAATGAATATGAAGGCTATTCAAGTCGGTTTTACTCTACTAAAAAAATTGAGATTTTTAAAATACTACTAGATGGTGTTAGTTATGGGATAGTGTTATCTTTCGATCACTCTGTACAGTATATTTACATACAAACAATCAGCATTTGTTCAACAAAAAAATACATCAATTACTTTTTCTCCATTTTTTTCAATCTACAGATGCAAATTCCTTTTACAAATAAAATATGGATACTGATATATCTGTTGTAAAACATGGTTTAATAACAGTGAAGGCATGAAACATGCATGTGAGCGATTGAGTAGTTAACAGCAGAAGTTAGCAGTTAAGAGACTAACAGTGAAGCGAAGTGTATGCGCTATATTTAGAACCTTAGTAAAATTAGGTCAAAAGAGCAGATGACCAGAGGGGTCAAAGGTTTGCCAGTGTTGTCAAGGTATTTTTAACACACCCCCTCAATGGCATAATCTTAATGATAGTTAAATAAACAAAATATCAAAAATTAAATCAAAAAGCTAAATTATTGTTGATTGTAGTAACTCCCATTTTCTTGATAAATTGCTCATGTTTTTGCGAGAAGAGACCCTTGGTGAGTACGTCAGCTGTAATGTCCGTTGTCGGCAAATACTGAATCTTTGCAATCTCATCCTGTTGAGCTTCTCGTATAAAATGGTATCTTACATCTATATGCTTGGACCTGGAGTGGTGAACAAGATTAGCAGCCAGTTTTTCGGCACTCTGGTTGTCATTATAGATGGTTGTTGGTCTCGATTTTAAGTCCCCAATTTCTTTCAGGAAACAACGTAGACTTATGGATTCTCTTGCAGAGTCCGAGATGGCCATGTATTGAGCCTCTGTGCTTGAGAGGATGACGGTCCATTGTTTTTAAGCAACCCAGCTCACAGCGAATCCGGAGAGTTTAAAAACGTAGCCGGTGTGGGAGTGTCAGTCATTCAAGTTGCCGACCCAGTCAGTGTCAGCAAAACCAGTCAATTGATCATTGGACTTCACAAACTTTAAGCCGAGGTCCTGGCTTCCTTTTAAGTAGCGTAGGATTCTTTTCCCAGCAAGGATGTGTGGCATATCATAGTCTACGTTGAATTGACTCAATGCGCTGACAGCGTAGGAGATATCTGGTCTCGTAAAAAAACTGCTAAGAACATTAGTGGATCTACCAAACTTTGGTATGGGAAGCTTTTGACTTCTTCCTTTCTGTTCTCGATTTTGGTTTCGGATCGTCTCAGCTTGCTGTTAGCATTGAGCGGTGTGGCAATTGGTTTGCTGTTTTCCATGTTGAATCTCTTCAGTACATCATTTAGATACTTTCTTTGATCCATGGTGATAGACTTTTCATGTTGTTTGAAGTTGACACCTAAGCAGTAGTTTATAGGTTCAAGGTCATTCATTACGAAAGTCATCATCAGGTCATTTTTCAGTTGATTCATGGAATTTAAGTTAGAGGCAATTATTAGATCATCAACATATATAACTACTATGGTGATTTTCCCTTTGTGGTTTTTGTAGTAAATGCATGGGTCTGCATGGAGTGGTTTAAGGCCAAGTTTTCTTAATTTTTCATCAAGTTTCTTGTACCATTGCCTGCCAGATTGTTCGAGTCCATACAGCAATTTCCATAGTTTCAATACTTTTCCATTTGTGGATCCACAGATTTCATTGAATGATTCTGGCTTCTCCATGTAGATTTCTTCATCTAGGTCACCATTCAGGTATGCGGTGATGACATCCATTTGATGCACAATTAGATCATGTTTTACGGCCAGTGCCATTATCATACGGATTGATGTGGCACGGGCTACTGGAGCAAAAGTTTCATTAAAGTCAATACCTTGTCTTTGTGACAACCCTTTTGCGACGAGTCGAGCTTTGCGCTATTCGATGTTGCCGCTGGAGTTGTACTTTGTCCTGAGTACCCATCTGCTGCCAATTGTCCATTTATGTTGTGGTTGATCTACTTATTCCCAAGTGCCATTTCTTATGAGTGCATCGTATTCAGCCTTGAGGGCCTGTTGCCAGTTGTTTGCGTGTTTGGTTTGAAGTGCGGCTTTCGCCATTGTAGGATCTTTGTGTACAGCTAAATTGATGATTTCGTCAACAGTGTCCTCATTGTTGACCTCAGGAACCATCTGGTATTCCTTGCGTGGGCGTCCTTTTCCACCTGTGCAGATAAGCTTTGGTCGTCCCCTGCCTCTTACCATTGTGGCTCCTAGATGTCAGTCTGCTCGTCGATTACCTGGTGATCCGGGTTGTTGATATCAGAGTTGGACAAATCAGCGCCACCAGTTGTGTAGGGCAATGCTTGTCCATCAGGAATTGATGTAAACTCGAAAAAGTCTTTGTCATCGTCAATGTTACTGGAATCTGATGTATCTGTGTACTGTCCTGGTTGGTCAATGAACTTTACATCACGGGTTTTAATTATTTTCTTTACAGTTGGGTTGTACAAGCAATAGGCCTTGGACTGTTTGTCATATCCTACTAAAATGCATTTAGTTGATTTAGTATCAAATTTACTTCTTGTAGGGGCCTTTATTAACGCCAAGGCGGCAGTTCCAAATTTTCGGAAATACCCCACATCTGGTTGCTTTTGTTTCCAGATTGTGTGTATGGGATTTGTCCTTCAATGGATTTTGATGGACATCTGTTTCTAATGTGGTTGGCAGTTGAAATCGCTTCCACCCAAAAACTCACTGGTAACTTAGAGTTCAATAATTGGCATCTGGCCATCTCAACGAGAGTACGGTTGCGGCATTCGGCTACGCCATAGGTGGGCCATAGGTAGTTAATTTGAGTGATTAACACTTAGGTAATAGTGCTACTTTTTCGTTCACCGCATCTACAAGTTGTAGATGTCAACAGTCTGGCCCCATTTTAAGTTATAGCCTGGACAGCGTTACAAGACCACTTTGAACTTAAATCAGTCGTCTGCATTCTACAGCTGAGAAAACAACTTGTTGCAATCAAGCTGAAAGACACCGAACCCATGACCGACTATTTAAATCGAATCACCATTTGCGCTGATCAGATGAAAGCAGCTGGAAATAAAATTCCAGACAAAGAGATTGCTTTTTCCATGCTATCGGGTCTGCCAGATTCATACGATTACATCATCGCACAGTTTTTTGGTTTTAATGATGTCTGTCTAACATCAACCAGCATAGCTGACCTACTGACGATGCTTGAGTATAAACACCGCAAGCTAAGAACTGATGAAGTTGAGGAAAGGTCTGAGCAACCAGCAGAAGAACTTTACACATTTCATGGCAAACAGCAAAAGCCAAAATCCGCTGTTAAATCCACTAAACAATTTGACTTCAACTGCTACAACTGCGGAAAACGTGGACACATGGCCAAGGATTGCAGAAGTAAGAAACAGCAATCACATAGCGCCAAATCCAATCATCCGAGAGAAACTTTCTTGCTAAATACCAAGAGGTTTGACAGTGGTTAGACAGTGGTTGTACTAACCATGTCAGCTACGTTAAGTCCTGGTTTAACCTTCATCTTTCCCTCGGGTCTATTATGACCCAAAATGAGTTTCTTTTATTTGTGGTAGCTAAACTACATGGCCAAAAAATTTTAACTTTTACTTTTATTCATTTAACATGAATATTGTTTTCCTAAAATTTCATAAATTTAGGTTAATAAATTAAGACCCAGTAAAAATATTTACAAAAGTATCCTTTGGGTCTATTATGACCCTCATAGAGAAATGCATGCAATTCATGTTGTAACATGTTTTCTCTTGCATGACTCACTCTATATTTTTGAATTTGTGTTTGGCGCATTTTTTAGTGAAAACATTCAGTTCAATGTTTTGTTAGGACATTTTGTGTGATACAAATTTAAGAGATATTTTGATATATTATGAAAGATTATGATATAAACTTTCTATTTTTATTAAAAAATAATTTAAAACATTATTCTGGGCAATTCAGCTACAAATACAATGCAGGTCTTTTTTGACCCATAGGAGCTTTAACGTTCACCCTTCCCTGAAAATCTGCTTACACTAAACACGTTACCAAAGTCCAGACTAATGAGGTTTTGACTGCCGACGCAAACAGCAAATTAAAGATCCACAGGCAGAGGCTCAATTGACATTATGATCACATGCAAAAGGTCTGGGAAATACATTACTATGGAAATTGAGTTGACTAACGTTTATTACATCCCGAATCTTTGACAAAACCTAATGTTTGTTTCAACAATTGAATGATTGGTGAACCAGATAACTTTCTCCAATGGACAATGCCGTATCTTCAATAAGAAGAACCAACTCTTTGCAATCGCAAATCCTATCAATGGATTATACGTTTTGGATAGCAAACAGCTCAAACCAGAGCAGATGGAAGCTGAAAGTCCTAAAACCATTCCTTAAAGTGCCTTATGGCATCAACGTTACTCGCATGTAAACCACTAGTGCATTAAGTGGACTGCAGAGAAGAAACTAGTCCGTGAAATAGAAGATGTCAAATTGACAGACGAGATGGATTGTTCAAGCTGCAAACTTGCTAAAAGTACGAAACAACCATGCAAAGCAACCAAGAACAAGACTAGAGCAAAGTACCCACTACAGCTTGTTCACTCAGACCTGTGTGGACCATTACAAGTCACAGGACACAACGTATATTGCTACATGTTGACATTTCTTGATGATAATTCAAGGAAAACATTTCTCTACCTCTTGAAGAAAAAGAGCAAAGTAGTTGAATACATAAAACGATTCCTAGCAATGGCCAAATGACAAGCCAACTGTTAGCTCCAAAGTATTTGCACAGACAATGGGCTTGAATACTGTAACAAAGAGCTTGAGACATTATTCTTGAATCTTGGTATCATCCACCAGCACACAAATGCATTTACAATGCAGATGAATGGAGCAGCTGAAAGGCAGAACCGCAAGATTCTTGACTTCACGAGAACTTCATTGGACGCCATGGACGTACCTAAACACTTTTGGGGAGAAGCAGCACACACTGCTGTTGATATCCTGAACCGTTCATACACCAGAGCTTTGGGAAACCTAGTTCCAGAAGAACTTTGGACAACAACCAAACCCAGCGTTAAACACCTGAGAACATTTGGATGTATCGCCTCTGTGCATATTCCAAAAGAGTAAAGACACAGTAAGCTGGAAAACAGAGCCAAACGCTGTATGCTACTGGGGTATGCATCTGGAAGAACTAAAAGATATCGCCTTTGGAGTTTTGAGAGTGAAAAGATTACATTCTCAAAACACGTCACCTTCAATGAAACCTTACCAGCACACACTTCCAGTAAAACACCAACAAGTACAGTGACACTGGAAGATGTAACCAACGAGCAGCAGAGAGACAATGCATCTGAATACGAAAGTGCAGATGAGATTGAGCCTGACAGTAGTATTGGAAGGACCATGTATGACGTGTTGGACTAAACAAAGGTTGAAACACCTCCACCAGTTGTAAGCAAACCACAAGAACCAGTGGACAATGCACCACGACATGGAAGACCTTGCAAAATTAAACTTGTACCAAACTCATATGGATGTAAGGGAAAACCACAAGAAGAACCTGTACAGTCCGAGAAACCCATTGAAAATGTTAAAGAGGAAGATGACTGCGAGAGAGTTGAGCTTCTTCACACCGATTTGGGCGAGCCAATCACGATTGAAGACACTCTCGATGCTGAAGACTCAGAAGAATGGTCCAAAGCAATAACACATGAATTAGACACTCTTAACGACCATGGAACCTGGTTGATTCCAGAAGAAGTTCCTGACACCATGAAACCTGTGGGATCTAGGTGGGTTTTCAAGAAGAAAACTGATGTGAAAGGCGATGTAAAGTGTTACCTTGCCAGATTAGTTGCACAGGGATTTACACAAAAGTATGGCAAAAATTATTTTCATACTTATGCGCCAGTA
This sequence comes from Helicorthomorpha holstii, assembly GCA_013389785.1. NCBI lineage: Eukaryota > Metazoa > Arthropoda > Diplopoda > Polydesmida > Paradoxosomatidae > Helicorthomorpha > Helicorthomorpha holstii. The sequence goes on from JAAFCF010007108.1 coordinate 125,603, forward strand.
ATCAACTTTGTGATATTGCGACTTTTATTTGCAATTGCCTTTGTGTTGAAGTGGAAGTCACAACACATTGACATCAGATGCGCATATCTCTACGGCAATTTGATCAAAGAGATCTACATGAAAGTGCCAACTAATTGTCATTTGCAAAATGGAAATGCAAACATTGTGAGACTGGTGAGACCCATTTACGGGCTCAAACAGAGTGGATGAAATTGGTACAAGTGTTTGCATGAAACACTCACCAACCTGAAACTCACAAGATTATCAGCATGTAACTGTGTGTAAAAATATAAAAATAGTGCCTACATTGCAGTATATGTTGAGGACCTCATTATATTTGGCAAAGATGACCAAACTATAAGTGATATTGTTAGTGAGTTGGAGAAGCATTCTACGCTTAAAAACCTTGGAAGTGCTTTGTATATCTTAGGAGTGCAAATCCACCAGATAGGGGACTCCATCTCCATGTCACAGACAAACTACATTCAACAAGTGTTGAAGAGATTTGCAATGGCAAATTGCAAAACCATTAGTATGCCAATGGAGACTAATAAGAAACTGGAACCTAATGAACTATCCACTTGCAGTACTCTTCAAACTATTTATTGGGTGTTTGAGCCAACTAGCTACACACACCCAGCCTGACATTATGTTCTCCATAACCAAACTCGCGCAGTTCAGTAATAACCCAAGTAAGGAACATTGGACTCAAGTCAAGCAAATTTTGAGATACCTAAGTGGAACTCAAAACCACCAACTGAACTTCACCGCGCGAAACCGGACTCTAAAATTTTATTCAGACACCGACTGGGCATCATCCTTTGTGGACCGACATTCAACAACCAGTATAATCGCTTTCTTTGGAACTATTCCAATGTTGTGGCAATCAATCAAGCAGCATTGTATCGCGTTATCTACAATGGAAGCTGAGTACCTCGCAATGTCAGAAACTGCCAAGGAAATCATCTGGATGCAGAACTTGTGTCGTGAGTTATTATCAACAACAAACTTCGATACGGAGACTTTAAATTGTGATAACCAAAGTGCTGTTCACTTTGCGGAAAATTGTATTGAAAATTGACGCAGTAAGCATATTGAGATAAGATCGCATTACATTCGTGAATTAATTGAGAAAAAGCTAATCAAATTATGTTTTATAGCATCAGAAAAGAATGTTGCTGATATTTTCACCAAGCCGTTAAATGTTAAGTCGCATAATTATTATTGTAAATTATTGTTTAGAAATGCGCACAAATTCTAAAGAAGGGGGATGTTTGTTGGTATTTCATTATTTTTATTAACTGTAAGTTAATAAAACAGTTTGTTAATACAACCATAATTCCACTGCATTTAAAGTAAAACTCTACAGAATTAAATAAAATTATTTAATGAATTGATGTATTTTATTTAATGCAAACTAAATGAACGACTAAGCAAATTATAAACCAACTAAACAAACAACTTTTCTGTTTGCTTTTCTAGTAACCATGCATTTAGTCCAAAAGTCCATATGCAAATGAATACAGTACTAATTTTGACGTTGAAAAGTATTAATATTATTTATTATCAACATTTGCAATTAGAAACAACTGCAAAGGAATTTATAAACAGTAATATTTGAAAGTTTACCAGAGCTGATAGATCTAGCTTTTTACATTCATAATTCAACAGCAAATCATCTTACAAATTGATGTCATTAAAAATAAATGCCATCGAATTTAATATTTGTAAACAAATTACAGTATATGACCAATGCAATGCAATTGATAAAATTTGTTATTTATGAAATATCACATTTATTAGAACAGCAGCTTGCTGATTCGACTGATGTTATTCATTATTTGTACTAGTATGTTTTTCTTTATGTATTATGTACCAAAGAAATTGGAGCATCAATTTCATTGATATTGGTTCTTCAGAGCAATTACAGTACATTATTAAACAGCTAAACTGAATAATCAGACAAATAAGGCAGTGGATTATCCCATGTGAAACTTTCTTATTCTCAATTATTTTAAAGAATTTGTATTTAATCATGAAAAGTTGTTTCAAATGTTGTAAATCTACACAAGATATGTGTTCACATATAAATGTAATATCAATAAACAAACGAGACACAAATAAATGGTAAACAATGCAATTTATTTCCATTTCTTTAATGTTTACTTTTTCCAAAGAAAAACTTTATGAAGACATTACTAAATGTAAATAGAAATGCTCCCAAAGATTACTTATCATCTCATACTAAACACAAATGTTAACATTTGTAGTCTGGCCCAACAGTCTACCGTTAAAATTTGGTGTTATACTTATCATATGTAGCATTTTAGTAAACTACCCTTTTTCATAATGGTATCTTTCTAAGTAAATACCCCTTTTTATTGGATAATGGTTTGACCCAAGTTAATATGATTGGCTCTATGTTTCAGCCACTACCCTCTAAATTAGTATAAATAAAGGAACTTTGTAATAGCTTAGCCAGATTTGTTTAAATTTCGAAGCTGGCCACAACATGGAGAAAAACTTTGTCAAGAAGCTTGACATAAAGAAGTTTAATAAATAAACTAAAGAATGTTTATTTATGTTGCACCGGATTTTCTAGCCTTTTTCAGCAGCTACAGGAGCCAGAGGGAATAGGTTTGCAGAGAACCCGCTACTGCAAGTAGCTAAGTGCACTGAAAAAAGCTAAGGCAAAACTCGTCTTAGTGTGTGCCCAGCTACATTTGGCGCCCAACATTTCCTGCATCCATTTTACTTTGTTCCTAGCTGCAGTCTTGTGCCCCGGGGAACCACCTCCGGTGAAGCGGTGAAAATTAAGAAGAAAGCAGGGAATTCTCCTAACAAGTGCACCGTTGTCTAAACGCTGAAGAGTGGTGCTCAATGTCTTAGCATTATACTATCAAGTTTTTAGGAGGATTGCAGTGTTTGCTCTTCAATCAAGCTTTTCTTAAAAAGAAACTTTGACTTGTGCTGAAGAACAAGTTAAAGAATTTTTGGAGCATTTGTCTCTACACATATCCAAACCAGTGGGTGTAGAAGAACCCCGACTTGGCCTGTGTTCCAGTTGGTACGGAAAAACCCCAGACTGGGCCTGTGTTCCAGTGGGTGTAGAAAAACCCCAACCTGGCTTGTGTTCCTAATCGTTGTGAAAAAACCCAGATTCAGCTGCTACCAAAGATGATTTGCTGAGCCTAAACTCTTATCCTCGCGTTTAGCTAGAAACCCAGATTTGGTGGACTCTGAAGACGGTTTGACAAACTCAAACTCTTATCCCAAAGTTTAGTGAAGCTGTAATTGGTCACTCAACCAAATACACCAGCAGTTCTTCTATCAAGTTTTAATAAGCTAAAATTTGGCTGTTTCCGAATTTCAACAGATTTTGGTCGTGGTTTACCCTGCCAAAATACCTACAGAACTTGGTGCACGAGTATCTTGAAGATTGAGTTTTGGTCATCGGTTTATCCCACCAAACACTCCAACCAAGAAGCCTGGTTAGAAAGAAGCCTACAAGTAAGATGTTTTGGGACTTGACAGAAACCGAGTCCTCCAGACACAGTGCCGGTGTTTGACCTGAAATTCAAAACCGGTGAAATAAAATTGGGTGATTGTATCCCCAACAACACACTCATTGAAATGAGTGAATCAGAGGCTAAAGATTATGGCTTGCCTAGTCTGCAAACCTGGCCAGACCAAGAAGAAACTCCAATGGGTCCTGAAAATCAAGAAGCATCATACTATGGAGAACAGCATGATCTGCAATCCAGAAGAAAACCCAATATATCCCAGTTGGATCCTCATCAGCAGTTCTTTATGCAGTTAACAGTGTCGATGAAAAGCATTGAAGCACGCCTCAACAATCAAGATAACCACACTATGGTTCATCACCCTGTGAAAATACAGGGGTTTTTTGCTTTTGCCCCAAAGTTTGATGGGTCCACAGCGGTTGAGACTTTCATCATACAGGCAAAAGAATATAAACACAATCAGAGTATGTCTGACAGAGTTGCAATATCCACTTTAGGTGGAGCTTTTGCAAGGCCTGCTGTCCACTGGTGGCAGGAGGCCAAAGAAGATATTTGTTCTTGGGCTGAAGCTATATCTGTTGTTTGGAGCAGATATGGTGAAGAATTCACCACAATGGAAGTTTTTAAACAAATTTAGTCCTTGAAAAAACATTATTCTTCTAATTTAAAGGGACTCTTTGATAGAGTGTATCCTTTGTTGAAGAAGTTAGATACTGTCACCATGAGGGACTTCCAAAAAGTGTTGATATATCTCATGCCTCAAGAATATCAAGCCACAAATGAAGACCAAAAAAATCAACCATTGCGGGAGCTAAGGGAAGCTATGGGTACCATAAAAAAAACAAGGACCCATGCAAGGAAATCACCCCAGTTCTTCAAACAATGGGAAAGATCCACAGCTAGTTATGGATGCTAATTCAGTCTCTCCAACAGGGAATAATACTCCTGATAAACAGACTTATTTGCTTCAAATGCCAACCACTTTACAAAACCAAGGAAGAATACATCATGCTACTGCCTACAAAGCAGAGAGGCCAGTTAGGGATGCTGATTACCCAAGGCTACCACCTCCAAATGAAAATTATCAGTGTAGGAAGTGCATGCTGATAGGGCACTCAACACGATTGTGTCCTGTATGTCATCCCCAGTCGGATGCAACCACCGGAAGTTCATCTAAAACTGAAGCCAGTGAGAAAAAAGACCTCGACTAATGACTGAATCCTTAGACAATTAGTAGCATCACATCACAATAACTTGCTTTTTTTTGGAATTTACTATAAAGTGTACTTTCATTGTTGTAATACTTTTTCATATTTGTTGCCATGTTGTGCCGGTCTCATTATTTTTTACCACTTTGTTTGGGGGCGAGGTGTAGCCTGGCCCAACAGTCTATAGTTAAGAATTGGTGTTATACTTATCATATGTAGCAATTTAGTAAACTACCCTTTTTCATAATGATATCTCTCCAAGTAAATATCCCTTTTTATTACATCCCGAATCTGTAATACTGTGATACTCCACCTTCAATTTTCAACAAATTTCTTGAAATTTCATAACAAATATTTTTTCTGAAAATTTAGGTATTTGTTGTTTATTAAATTTAGCAGACAAATACAAAAATGTTGTAGAAAATAATGAATAATTTTAGTTTTATTTAGAAAAATTAGCATGGGGTATTTGAAATACCCCACTTGGTAGGTTATGTACAATATCTTTTCTCTATTGATTACATGAAAAGCAACGATTTCAAGGTCACAGAGCTCCTCTTGTTACAACAAGTTCCTCTTTACATTTTGAAATTATAAATATTGAAACTGTTACATTAGCATAAATATAAATTGTAAAGAAAAACATGAAGTTGTTTTGAGTAGAGGACAGTGTAAAAAAAAGAATATGAAAAAAAATTATAAAAAATATAATTATTTATTGGTGGTATCTATGATACCCCACCCTAGTAATTGAAGGTACAAAAACACTTGGTGGTAGAAGGGTTAAGAAGCTTGAAATAAAGAAGTTTAATAAATAAACTAAAGTCTGTTTATTTATGTTGCACTGGATTTTCTAGCCTTTTTCAGCAGCTACAGGAGCCAGAGGGAGAAGGTTTGCAGAGAACCCACTACTACAAGTAGCTAAGTGCACCAAAAAAGCTAAGGCAAAACTCGTCATAGTGTGCTCCTAGCTACACATTTTAAAATGTAACAATTTTATTTAATTGACTTAAAGTGACCAACTAAATCACTTTCAAAATCACTTTGCTAAATATTTAACAAAGTTTTTTGTTTGTTTTTATAAAAAAAAACATTCAAAATAGCATTGTTTTTTTGTAACTACTGTACATCATATGTGTAAGCACAAAATTCATATTATTTTGAAATTTAAATTGTGATTCAAAAAGGAAATTTTAATTGTGATTCAAAAATGAAATTTAAATTGTGATTCAAAAATGAAATTTAAATTGTGATTCAAAAATGAAATTTAAATTGTGATTCAAATATGATTTACTTAACAACTGTCATTGTAGTGAAAATATACATGTTTTTACATGTTTTGTTTACAACAAAATTCATTTAATACAAAAAAATTTGGTCCTGAGCATTTTGTATTAACCAGATTCCACTGTATACTGTGGCTACTGTATTTTGCCTATTAAATAAATTAACAGAGGAGGACAAACATTTTGTTTATTTTGTATATATATATTGAAGGATATTAAATGTTTTTAGGTACCAGTCATGCCTTTGGAGTATATAAAAAACCAATGAGGAAATGATTCAGTACTTCATGAAGGATACATGTATCGTTATGACAAAATGAATGCCAAGGGAACTAAATTTTGGAAATGTGTGTGCTACCAAACTTTAGAGGGCCATGCACAGATTCACACATCCTACAAAGAAGTTGTGACAGAGTTAAATGAACATCATCATGCTCCTGATGCAGGGTATGTGGGTGCAAAAAAGCAGTCAATATAATTAAAGAGAAAGCTAACCTTACTAAGGATAGTGGTCATATCATTGTTTCTGAAGTACTAGCTGAATTACCAAAAGCTGTTGCTGTTAAATTGCCACCAACAAATACCTTAAAATGTATAATCAGGAAAATAAGAAGTGATGGTGTTGGAGCACCTTTAAATCCTGTTTCACTTGAGAAATTGGTCATTCCAGTTCAATATCAACAAACTCGGAATGGTGACAAATTACTTTTGTATGACAGTGGACCTAGTAAAAATAGGATGTTGGTGTTTATAACCCAGCAAAACCTTTAATTATTGACAGAGTCAGAACACTGGTAAGCTTAATATTTTGTGCTAATTAAACTTTAAAACAAACTCATTGACATAGTCATAAATTAAGTCTTTTTATATTATACTTTAATGATTATAATAACTTGTTTGATAGGTATGTAGATGGTACTTTCAAAACAGCACCACTTTTGTTTGGGCGAATATATATCATCCTTGGAACTCATTTTGACAGTGTTATACCAGCCATTTTTGTTTTATTAGCTAACAAAACAGAAAGCACATATACTCATCTTTTTCAACAGTTGAAGGTTTCAGAACCAACTTTGTCACCTCAATCAATCATAGTCGACTTTCAAAAGACTGTTATAAATGCAATTAAAAGAGTTTTCCCAGAAGCACAGATTAGAGGCTGCTTTTTCCATTTAAACCAAAGTATTTTTCGTTATCTGCAATCACAACCTAGATTGTATGAAGCATATCTGAAAGATGCTGAAGTAGCTGTTAAAATTTGTATGGTTGCATCATTGGCTTATGTGCTTGTAAATCATGTTGTAGGATGTTTTGATGGTTTGGTTTCACAGGTAGATTATCCAGAAGAAGCCCAAGATTTTTTAACTTTTTTTCAAACTACCTGGATTGGGCTTCAACTTGCTAACCACAGTCATGCACCACAAATTCCTCTTGAAATGTGGAACTGTTTCGATTCAGTGACTGATGGTTTTCCAAAAACAAACAATGCAGTTGAGGGGTGGCATCGTGGATTTGCAGATCTAGTAGGCCATTGCCATCCTACAATATGGAAGAAAATCAAAAAATTTGAAACAGAGCAATGTAAGAATGAAGCTGTTATTGAACAATACATTGCTGGTCATCAGCCACCTAGGAAAAAGAGGAAATACCAAGAGAATGCAGCAATAGTTTTCCAAAAAGTGGGAGCATATTATAAAACCAATTTGGTGAAGTATCTGGGTGGAATTTCATAAAATTTCAATTTCTAAAAGTTTTATTTTTTAAATACACAATCAATGTTTTAAATAACTTAAAAAATGTTTTTTTCAAATAATATAAATTGTATATAAAAAACAAATGAAAAAACAAATAAAAAAACAATGTGTAAAGCATTGTTACTATTTGTAAGTTTGTTAAATTCATTATCAATATTCAATGTTTGGCATTTACTAAAACAATTGTATTGTCCCATTATTACAAATGTTCACTTGAAATCCAGTTTTTATAAAAAAAGACACCATATTTGTAACAACAAAGAACTATATCAACCTCCACTTCTAATGAAGATGCTAAGTAAGGGAATTATGGTAGTAACCTTCTAAATACAGTAATCATGTAACTAATTTTGATTGTTTTAATGTAATACAGTTCTTCAATGGACCTTTTCTTCAAAAAGCTCCTGTTAAAGTAAGTTTCCTTTTAACTACTAACATTTTTATATTCAAAACATCAAGTTGCTAATCTGTTGGTGCCATTTTCGTTTTCGGTTTTAGCGGTTGCCTTGTTTTTGCGTTGTTGACAACTGGTGTGTGGGGAGTAATTAGGGTGAATGATGGTTTGGATTTCACAGACATCGTTTCCAGAAATACTAATGAATACAACTTCCTTGCTGCTTAAAACAAATATTTTAGAGTTTACCACATGTTTGCTGTGACTAAAGGAAATTTTGAATATCCAACAAATCAGAGGATACTTTATTAATATGTTAATGCATTTACCCGTGTTCACTAAATTATTAAAGATGATAATGGAGGACTACCTGAATTTTGACTGTTTTTATTCAGAGATTGGCTGATTTGTAAATTTATTTGTTTTATTTTATTTTTACAAGTTTACATAATGATTAATTTTATCATTTATATGCAGTATTACAAAAAGCGTTTGATAAAGATTGGAGAAATGGTAATATTAACCAGGAAAGATGGTTTTACTAACAAGTCTAGGCAGCCATGATTGGCAAATAGGAATGGCTTTAGAGCACATGTTTGCATCTGTCGACCATGGCTTCACTACTTGGTGTAGCTATAGTGGCCTTCTCACAGTTTGATTTTATCATAAAGCAATTGCAGGTTTTTTTATGTAGTACGAAATAGCTTTTTGTTACTTTTTAGATATTTCTTCTGTGTGCTATTTGCTATGATAGCCATTGGTTTAGTCAACGGTCTGCTTATACTTCAGCTATTTTTTCTTTAGTTGGACCTTTGCCTGAGGTATATTGATAAAAATATTCGACAGTAGAGTTTAAATTCTAATTTAATCGATATTGAACATGTGTAGATTTTTCCGAAAGATGATTCTAATCGTTTATAACTGCCAACACCAGAACCATCTCCAAATCTACCTCCAAAAGTTAAGCAGTTCAAAATGGTTTTTAATAAGCGGAATCATCCAAGAACTCATTTGGAAAAATCACTGAGTACTATAATGGAAGAACCACCGTCTTGACAGTCATCACACGAAATTGTAGTTCAACTTGAACTTATAGTTGAAACGACAACTTATCCAACACCTCAACAAGACAAACACTATAACGTACGTTTTTATTTGAATTCTAAACTAGCATCAATTAATATCAATAATATTTAATTAACAGCATTCAATTTCATTGTCGTCATCTTCATCCTCGACGTCTTCTTCATCTTCAGATGATGGTTCTACCCATTTGTTGTCCAAATGGGTTACTAATGCTCGTCAAGAAAACATCACAACATAAGTAACTGCCACCATCAAGGTCAAAGTCCACACTTCTCCTCATGGTATTTCTTTTCAAGACATAACTTGTAGGACCAATTGAACTAATTGAATTTTAACTTTAAAGAGGCAATGGAACCAAATATAAGGCATACAAGAAGTAAAGATTGAATTGTTAAATTGGAAATAGATCCAGACTCTGATTCCAGTGGTAAATAAAAGCTGGAATAATTATTTTTTTATATTTGCAGTTGGGATATGTCAGTATCGATATTTTATTTATAAAAGGATTTTGAATCTGTAGATTGAAAAAAATGGACAAGAAGTAATTGATGTTTTTTATTGTTGAACAAATGCCGATTGTTTATATGTAAATATACTGTACAGAGTGATCGAAAGATAACACTATCCCATAACTAACACCATCTAGTAGTATTTTAAAAATCTCAATTTTTTTAGTAGAGTAAAACCAACTTGAATAGCCTTCATATTCATTAATAATCAAATTAAAAATATTCAAATTTAACACATAAAGTTCAATTAAAATTTTATTTTTATTTTCTTGGCTTATTAGAAAATAGCCAAAGGAAAATAATGTTTACACCCGGAAATAATGTACAATAATATTTACAATTAAATAACATCTTGCAATTAAAAAAGCTTGAAGCCCGGTAGCACCAGGTTCATACAGTCTGTGTGCACGGTTGACAGCTGACAGTTGATTTACTGAGTTGTTCATAAGACTTGTCTAATTCTGTCTTTAAGCCTACAGGTTGTTGCCTCATGCTGTTGAACATCAACCAGTGTTCATCAAACTGATCTCTGAACTAACACTCAGCACAATAGAAGCAGCGTTAATGGCCATGTCCCTGGCAGTGAAAGAAATTACTTGGCTTTCTTGTGTGATCAATTCATCACTTTTGGCTGAAACCATGAATGGTTTGCTTATCTTGTATTGCGATAACCAAGCCACCTGGCAGTATGCTGAAACCTTTATCGAGAATGATCGGACTAAACACATCGACATCCGTTACTACCTATTTTGAGAGTGTCACATCCGGAATGTTTTCCAGTTAGAGCCAGTTGCCTCAGCAGCCAACGTTGCAGACTTTCTCACAAAACTGTTCACTCAGTCTACAAAATTGTGGCTATATTCTAAGTTCTTCCCGCAAGTTGTGTAATCTAAACTTTTTACGTTTCATATTTTCCGCACTCCGTTTTTTACAAATGCGGTTGCTAGTGTTGCCCACATATTGCACACTTTTTCCGTGCGTTCACCAATGGTAACCCGCTATTGTTTCGTGTCCATATCGCGGACAAGGGGCTATTTGATAGCTTTTTTGCATCATAATTGTGCATTATTTGTTATAGATCTTGTCTCAAGTGAGATAAGCGCACTGCGTCAACCAATGTGTGCGTTCATGGGTGTTTAACTGTATTGTTATTAGTTTTGTTGAATTGCCTAGCTCAAGTGATAGACCACCCCATGCAATCATATGTCGATACTGATGTTGTTGCCTATATGCAGGGGCCATGAAGTCTGATTTAGTTAGAGTTTTTCCTCTAGTGTTGTGTGGAGAAACCAGCAGTACCCCTTGCATGTGCTGCCGTGATCTGCTCATCTCCAGTCGATCGTTTTGGCTAAGATTCATCCTAGTACATAGTAAGGTGCGTTTTTGCTATATAATGTATGAATTGAATACCAAACGCTATTGAATCGGTATTGAATACTGACCGCTTTGGTCGTTCTAGTGTTAAAACAAACTAAATCCACATAAGCTGGGGCAACTACACAACAAACTTGAAAATAATGCTTATTTAGGACACATGGTTGGATCCGCTTTTGGTAGAATTGGGTATCACATATGGTTCCCCAAGCAGAATAAAGTAGTTGAGAGTAAAGCTGTGGCTTTCAACAAAGGGGTTTGTTACGGTGATGGTAAAAACATTTGTACTGATGGATTGAACAATTTTAGAATTGAAGATGACAATGACGATTACAATGATAATACAACTCCTGGCAACATAGTAAGAAGAGCTCCAGTGATAATTGCAGAAGGCATCACTGAAACTCCAAGAACAGATGAACGGCAAGTAGTAGTTAGAGACCAAAACAAAGCAGGGCCAAGCGGTTTCAAGCCAACAGCGAGAAGGAATCCAAGAGCACTTGAAAAACGAGATGATTACCTGCTAAGAAGCAGACAAGAGCCTGAGCAGAAGACTCCAAAAAGCAATAAGTTTAATTTAGTTTTTTTACAATTGCAGAAAAATCAAGGTAGACAACTTGAGCAGTGGGGGGTGGACTCAGACAGTGAAGAGTCTGCAGATGCCAGTGCTAAATTCATTGGTGTGGGCAGTGTTTTACTAAAGAAAGCCGATGTTGAGATTCCTAAAACTTACAAACAAGCCATGGAATCTCAATATGCAAAGGAATAGGACCGCAAAATGGAGGAAGAAATCAAGCTAATGTATAAACGAGACGTTTGGGATGTTGTGGAGCTGGAACCAGGACAACGTACGATACCGAATAGTTGGGTCTTCGCGGACAAAGTCAACCCAGATGGTTTTGTATATTGTTTTTGAGCACGTTTAGTGGCAGGTGGACATCGACAAATCAAAAGATAGGATTTCGATGATGTTTATTCCATTGTAATTAATTTCTCCATTATTCGTTTGTTTCGCTGCTTTAGTAGGTGAACAAGGATGGAAGCTACACCAATTAGAATTAGCAGGAGCTTATCTATATATCAATCTCCATCATAATTTCTTAATGAAGCTTCCAGTAGGGTTCGAGCACTTGGGTAGTGCTGTTTCCCTGAAAAAGGCACTGTATGGATTGCACCAAACTGGGAAAGAGTGGTTCCTATATCTTGGTGCAGCTTTAAAAAAATGAAATACAGAAGTATTGAGGGTGCAGCATGGTTATATGCTAAGAGATCTGATATTATTTTGGCTGTTTATGTTGATGAAGTAGCTATGTTTGCAAAATCTGATACTTTAATTAACAAAGCAATTAGCGATTTACAGAGTGTTTATGACACGAAAGCAATGGGACACATCACTGTACTTCTTGGAGTCGTTTTTGTGGAGAAGGAGGGTTATATAGGCATACATCAGGGACACCACATTGTTGCATTGGCAACTAAGTTTCCTGAGATAAAGCTGAAGCTAACCTCCTTGCCACTCGTTAAAGAAGCTACCCAGAAAAGGTTTAAAGGGGAAAGTATTAACGTTCCTTTCAAAAATGTAATTGGTACTCTTCTTTACATAGCACAAAGAAGCAGACCTGATATAGCAGTTGCTGTGATATTCTTGGTGCAGTATGCCGAAAACCCAACAAATCATCATTGGGACCAATTGCAGAGACTTGTCAGCTATGATTACGATCTACGTTAGTTATTTATTATTATACATTTATTATACATATATTTATTATTTAAATTAATAAATTCTCTGCATGAGAGTATTTTAACTCGCTATAATAAGCTCAAAACTAATCAATTGTGGATCTAAAATCAGTATGTCTTTATTGTAAGAAAGACAAACAGCAAGTGAAAATCCAGAGTCACATGTACGCATATTGAGTAGTATGTAAAACGCAATTTGAATCGCTATCACCACTGGGATATTACAATTGCATTAATTAGAATTAGTATTTGACTAATTCTCGATCGAACGACAATTTAAAGATCATTTGATCTTAATTTAATAAGATTCAACAAACAATTTGCATATTAACTTAAGGTTAACATTCTGAATCTATCCAAATCACCTTTTTTGGGTAACACATGTATTTGAAGGACCCAGAGTGACCTAAAATGACATAAACAAATGATAGGTCAATGACCAAAAGATGAACAAATTAATAATTTATACATTATGATTAATTATTACAGACAAAACTAATACTAGAAAAAGTTTCTTTTGTTAGATAAATTGCAATACGAGAATTAACGTATCTGTATTGCTTAGCCAACGCCCAAATCACTAATAGAGTCATACCTAAGTTAATAATTAAGCTACAAATGTCTATAATAGCAATAATTAAAGGTTAACTTTAGCATAATACTAATAAGTTAATGAAATTCATATCAGATAATTAAAACAACCTTTTTGGAGAGTTCGAATCCTCCGATTATGTGCATTCATAGGGGCGCACGTTAAAAGCAATGTACTACGGTTATCGATATAATCGATAATCAATTATTGTAATCTACGTTAAGCACGCCATTACCACGTAATTAGCATGCTTGACTCAATGAAATGTAATTTGAATAAACGTTAAATTAATAATATAAATGCATTTAACAGCTAGAAATATTTGTTAATTGGCACAGCAATGGATATAGATGATTGGGATCACTATTTCATTTACAGATCAATTACAAAATTACTTTAAACGTTATGATTCATTAATTTGTTCAGCAGTTACATACTTATAAATCAGAATTAAGGCCAATCAATATTTGAAATAGTAAAATTATAATAAAACACATTACAATTAATGCATAAAGCTCCTTATGACCCAAATGCTATTATAAACATGATGAATACACAATGGCAAAATTAATTGTGGCAAAATGAAAAATAAATACGGCAATATTTGAAACCAAAATAGAACATTCTTTCCTTGGATTTTCTGTAATTTAGCAAAATCTACATTAAAATCTTTACCTTTAGGAACCTTGGGTTCACTAGTTTCTTTCTCCCTGCTGCATAATGGGTAGTTGTCAAACTCATCAGGCATTCTTGGGTTCTTTTTGGGTGGATGGTAGCCACTAGGACCTGCTACATTTGGATTTGGAACTAGGGATCTGGAACATTTGGATCTGGAACTGGAAAAGAAAAGTGACTCTAGCAAAAGGGGTCCAGATCACCCTTGGAAGAGCGCAAGGAGTCAGAGAAGAAAAAAAAGCTGGGAAGTTCTTGGCATGAGAAACTCTCCCTAAGTCTCTCCAAAGCAATTACACCAGTGGCTACATCAGAAAATGGGGATCCGATGTTCTCCATTCTTAGATGCTGACCACCACATGAAGAACTGGTGGACAAAGATGGAGAACCATTCTATCCCAGGCACCTCCAAGAAATTCAGACCAACATGTTCAAGCTGTCTTTCGTTAAAGATTTGGTGCACTGGAAAGATTTGTATGTGGCTTGCGGAATAGAGCTAGAACGCTTACACCTTCATTATTGATATGTGTACGATCCTAAAAGGAAGCAGTATTACCTCAAGGATCAGGTCGCAGTCTTCATAGAAGTGGAGAGCTGCAAGAACCCATTTGCGGAGCAAGTCTGTGTTCCAATCGCCAGGATGCCAGTTATCCAGAAACCCTGAGGAAAGAAAACTACACCAACCCCAAGACCTACAATCAAGTCGACCATCGAAATCCCTGAAGCAAAGTTCAGCAGTGATGAATAGGAAGACTTTCAACAGGAAAGCTTTGGCACTGCAACCAAAGATAGCAGTTCACATTTTTATGAGTTTATAAGTTTAAATAAGTTTAAGTAACTCTGAAAGTTTAAAGGTTAATATTTTAGAATTATTTAAAATATTTAGACATTATTTTAAAACATTTAAAGTTTAGTTAACATACTCTGAATATTTTAAATGTTTTAAAACATTTTGAATGTTTTTCAGTGTCAATCTATGTCAAAATGTTAAGTGTTCATACTATATTTTAATGGCCTTACAAAAGTTTAAAGTTTGGGTTGTGATAATCTCATGCATGCAATTTTACTTAGCTGAATTTTTATGTACATGTTCTGGGGAAAGCGTAAACTTATATATATCTATATCACATTTTTATAAAGCAATTGTTGGTAAATGTTATATTCCTGACTTAAAAAAGTCATGTTCTTACTTGAAGCATTAGTACAATCATTGATAAAAGTTCCTTTTATATATAACCTTGTTCCTTTATATAGCCTTATGTTTTGTGATATAAGTTTTATTTTTGCAATGGATATCTACAAATATGTTTACAATATGATAATGTTAAATGAAGCAATACTATCATGTCTTGTGTTGTTTGTTTCATCTATTAACCCTTCGTTAGTCGCAGCTTCTCAATTTGAATTTTTTGATTTTAAATGTCTATTACTTTGTCAATATAAACAGTAATGAGCCCAGCTGATAGGTATGTGTGTATTGGGTGTAGATATACTGTTTTATAATGCAAACATGCTAATTTTGTTAATAAGGTGGCTACAATTAGCAATGTTATCAATTTCATGAGTTGCGACTAATCATGTTACAAAATGTAAATTGCTGTTAAAAATATTAAATATGTTTTATTTTGTAGATAAAAATGTATATAATTAAAAAACCAAATGATTATGATTAGGTTTTGAACCCAAAACAAAATTCAAAGCATAAATATAATTTTTACATAGAACAACTAATGAAAGAAGTCAAGGTCACTGAAATAGCATATACAAATAACCTTTTTTTCTATAACGTGGAGGTTGTCCTTACATTCTCGACCTTGCCCATTAAACAGTTTGTAACAAATCGTGAATATAATTTGGATTTCAACGTTGCACATCATATGTATGCAAATGCTGTTTACAATTACAAGAAATGTATACATATAATTTTTTATACATTATCTATATTTTTTCCCTAAACCAATAAGGTTTGATCTAACTATTGGATATTTCAAAAAAATTCAACGATTTAAAAAACGTTAGAAATAATTTTTTAAAATGCGCATGTAAATTTGAAACAGGGTTTTTGCTAGGCAATGTAAATTTCAAATATCTTTTTTAAAAATAAACATTTTTTTAATCTGTTTTTTTTAATAGATGACATTCATATAATGATCTACAAAATGCATATTTGGTGATATTTGTAGCGATTATGAAACGGGAGTAAAATACAAAAAAAGTTGTGTATTAGGTTGATTAGTTGCGACTAATCTAACCTGAAATTGAATGCAACTAATGGAGGGTTAATACTATTAATACCACACCACTGTCAGTTACATTATGTATGTACTTTTTATGTATACTCTATATAATATTTTAAAAAGTGTTTGCATCTATCAGGTTTTATAATTTAAATATTGGGATTCATTGGAAGACTAGCTGCCACTTAGGGAAGATGTTTTATTGCACACAAGCTTAAATGTTTTAGTCACTGATACTGTGTTCTGTTTATTGTTTAGCTCTTTAGTGATATTAGTAGTTTAGAAAGTTTACAGTTACAGCAAATTGCTGAACAATAAAGCCCATTTTTCTCTTGTTAAATGACTGTCCATATGTTCATGCACCTTGCTAGTAATTTTATTCACTTGTGATTGCCAATTGAAAAAGTGTACTCATTAATTACCTGTCATGTCACTACTGTGTTCTAATATATACTGTTCAAATATTGTTGGATCTATATCGTTGTTAATTCCAAAGTCGTCAAAATATGTAGATTTAAGATATATTGTGTAAGAAACATGTATATGTCATTTGAAACTATGTCATGACCTATTAAGATAATACTTACTGGTTAATGTTGTTATACTGTGAATACCTAGTTTAACTCCGTAAAAAGCTGTTTTTTAAGCACTAATTTTAAATATTACGCTATGTTTAATATCTTAACTGCTGACTCCTTTATTAGAGTTTTTGAAATGCATTTATACTACACCTATATATTTGTCAAAACGAATGTCTTAGTTTTCACCCACTGCATTTATAATTAGTCACTGCACTACCTTGTATGTTACTGTATCTTATATCATTCCTAAAATACTGTTATAAGCATAATTGAAAAGTTTTAGTATAGTATACCTTGTAGACGTTTAGTATCATATATTATATGGTAGTGTTGTGTCAGGCTCGTTATAGTTTTCCACTTTGTTTGGGGACAAGGTGTAGCCTGTCTCAACAGTGTTGCGTATGATTGTGTATGGTTGCTATGGCAACATACCATATAAGTAGAGTAGAAACCTGTTTCCATTATGGAAAGAGGTTCCCCCATAAAATAGTAGTTTAATCCAAAGGGATAAAATTGTATTGGTTATGTAATTTTCATAATTGTGACTCCGCCTACTATTTTGTGTATATATTAGGCACTGAGAGCCAGGAGTTCTTAGCTTTTTCTGGGTCAGTTGAGAACAGAAGAACTCAACTGGCGAAAGAGCTCAGGAGCCCAAGCACCAAGGCTGTAACCAAAACCGAAATAAAGAAAGAAGTTATATTAAATATAGATACATGTCTGTTTATTGATAAATTATAATTGCGCTTGTAAAAAACATTGCAACAACCGGTGAAGTCGTAATCATCATAACATTGCCATCTTTAGAGTAATCAAGCACCAAACAACACCTAAACCAACTATGAGTCATTACCAAAAGAATCTGCAAAATAACATATGTGGCACTGGAGGTTGCAGTTGCGCCGCTAGGTTAGCCCCAAACTAGAGTACTGCGCTACTCGGTGAAGGCTGGTCAGGGTGTGATTTAAAGCCTCCACTACAAAGTCATAAGAATGCAATCGGTAATTTGTTGGAGATTCTTGCTCTACTCAATGAATTGCCAATGTAATTTAGTAATCAATGCACTATTATCAGTTAGCTACTCTGATATAGTGTAGAGCGTCCTAAACAAAGGAAATTCCTGCAGACTCCAATAAGCAGACATTTTTGACTGAATTAGCTTTTATTATGAAATTAACGTTATTAATAGTTGTCAAATGACTTACTCTACTTAAACTATGATCTAGATTAGTTACTTATTACTAATTATGTTATAATCAATATCACCATATGTGATTAATATTAAACTGCTATAGTAAACTTAAAAACTATTCAATTATTGATCCAACTAAGTAGGTCTTTATTCATTGAAAGACACACAGCAAACGAAGAACCAAAGTTTACATGTACGCATATTGCGGCAAATGCAAAACATGATTTGAGTCATTATCCCTGCTGGGATATTACAATCGCATTAATTAGAATTAGTATGCAGCTAATTCTCAATCAAGTGACAATTTAAAGATTATTAGATCTTTATTTATTAGGTTCAGTAAACAATTTATGCAATAACTTAAGGTTAAAGCATTGAGCCATCGGAAATCACCTTTTCTGGGTAACACATGTTTTTAAAGGACCTAGAGTGACCTAAATGACATAAACAAATAATAGGTCTATGACCAATAGATGAACAAATTAATATTTAATACATTATGATTAATTATTACAGATAAATGACACAAAATATATATATTATTTTATAAAATTTTATAAAATTATTTTATAATTATTTTATAAAATTTATATTATAACACAAAATGACCGCAAACGATTTTCAAAAGTTGATAACTTTTTTGTTTTCAAACATTTTTGTATGAAATTTCTTGACTTTTCCTAAATTTTAACAGTTATCAATTTAAAACAAAATTTTAAAAAATATTTTAATTAGTTTTTGATTTATTCACACAACTACCTATAGAGATGCATAGCGGTCAAAATGACCACTATGCATTTTCTATGTAAATCAATTAGAAATACATGTTGGTGAGTTAAGGCTCATGTTTGGTGATATTTAATCATAATTGGGCAAGATAATTAACTAGTTCATTAGTTTATTTATGTTTAATTTTACATTTTCAAATGCAATTTCAATGACTTGTAATCAGATTGTAGTTTATTTGATAACTTTGCCACAAAGTGAATCTGAATGATTAGGTGATGATATTTCAGATTATATTCAAGAATATAATGATGAACAACATATGTAAAAATAACTATTTTAATTTTTGATTGATATCAAATAAATAAAATAATTGTTTTCATGTTGCACCAAATCCCAGAAACTTAGAAGGACCCCTAGAGGCCCATGTACATTATTAGTGGTTAGACTTATTTATGTTGGCCACAAGAACCCAGTAATCAACATAACAGTTTTAATTAAAATGTTTACAGTGTTTTTAATTATTTGATTAGTATGCAAAATGTAAGTTTTGATTGTGAAACTTCATGAAATAAGGATAAAGTTGACAATCAAGCAAGAAGTGTATTTGAAATCAGGGGATGTTATACAGCGTGAACAAAAAGTCTGTCTCCCCTCTTAACTTTTTAAATAACCAAACTTTTAAAAATTGGCTAATGGGAGCAAATAGGAACTATGTAGGCCTCCATTCAATGGTGATCATTAAATATCTGTGAACCTGTATTTTATATCTTTTTTCAACATTATGTTTTAAATAAAATGCGATACGCTATTTTAGTCAATTACAACGTTGTGCGGAATGCAAAATCATAAAGTTTGATAACAAGTACGTCCATATCGGACAAATGGTTCGCCCACAAAATGCAAAAATGTGAGTTACTTTTTACTCAAAATTGATCCTCTTGGTCATTGTTTAGTTGGATATCTGACCCTCTTAACCCAAAACTAACCCCATCTAGTGTTAATTAAAAAATATCAATTTTTAAGTAAAGCAGTCTTGAATGGCCTTCAAATTTATTTGAAGAAAAAAGAGATAAATATTGAAATTTAGATTATAAAGTTTACAAAAAATCCTTTTAGTTTTCAAAAATAGCCAAAGGAATTTTGTTCAATTAATAAAACAATTTTAAAACAACAAAATTAATTCTTAACAAAATACTACAAGTGTTGATATTTATCACACAATTTCATTGATATTTTTGCCAATTTTAACTTTTGATTCGATTTTAACAAAACTTGTTTTAATGAAGCTGTACATGAATAATTTTGTTGTTTATTTTGAAATAAACCAGAAAATAAAATGAAAAGTATCTTATTATTAAATTAAATAAGGTATTTTTAATTTATAAACTAAACAAATTTTTGCAAATTTTTAAAATGTTTGTCTTTAGCTAACCAACAAGCTTCAATCCTATTGTTTTTATTATTAAAACCAAATAAAAAAGTTAAATTTGGCAATTTTGGTAATATTATAGGTGACATCTGGATTTAAAATTGTTTTATTGAAAATAAACAAAATTCCTTTGGCTATTTTTGAAAACTAAAATGACTAAAACTAAAAGGATTTTTTGTAAACTTTATAATTTAAATTTCAATATTTATTTTTTTTT
Source organism: Helicorthomorpha holstii (assembly GCA_013389785.1). Classification (NCBI taxonomy): domain Eukaryota; kingdom Metazoa; phylum Arthropoda; class Diplopoda; order Polydesmida; family Paradoxosomatidae; genus Helicorthomorpha; species Helicorthomorpha holstii. Next base: position 146,127 of record JAAFCF010007108.1, read on the forward strand.
CTTTAAATGAATTTGAAGGCCATCCAAGACTGTTTTACTTAAAAATTGAACTTTTTAAATTTACACTAGATGGGGTTAGTAATGAATTAGGAGGTTCAGATATCCAACTAAAATAAACAAGATGGCCTATTTTGAGCCAAAATTAATTAAATGTTTTTCATTTTATGGGCAAAGCGTTTGTCCGATTTGGATGATTTTGTACTCCAACTTTATCATTTTTAATTCCGCACAACGTTGAGATTGACTAAAATGGCGAATCATTTTTTATTTTAAAACAAATATTGAAAAAAGGCATAAATGACAAGTTCACAGATATTTAATGATCACCATTGGATGGAGACCCACATAGTTCCTATTTGCTCCCATTAGCCCATTTTTAAAATTTTGGTTATTTAAAAAGTTAAGAGGGATGATAGACTTTTTGTTCACGCTGTATAATAGTGTACACAAATTCAAGCTTCAAAATGCTTTGGCAATAATTCTTAGTCATTGTCAATTTATGAATTAGAAGTTTCATAGCTATGTTGTATGCTAAAAGAGCACTAATAAAATCTGTTTATCATATTTTTTGAACCAGATTTGGTTCTAAAATAATTTAAAAAACAACCAGAGCCAGATTCAAAGCCATAATGATATATTTTCTAGTATATCCATGAAATAACAATGTATTTTTGGGTAGTTTATCCTAAACTCTACTGAATTGTTTGCTACAACTTTCAGAAAAGTTTAGGAAAACTACATTTCAACTTCAGCAGATTCAACTAATAGGCTGAAGCAAAATACAAAATTGTCAAATGAGAAATTGCAAGAAAATAAATCTGTATTAACATGAGAAACCTCTACAAAATAACCTGTGTAAAATACAGACACAAATAAAAAAGGTGGCTTTTGTGATATAATGAAGTACAAAGCAATTAAAGGTGAATATTTAGTAATAAATATGTTGCATTTTGAATTTTCCCATATAAATTCAATGAGCGGTCATTTTGACCGCAGTTCGTCTTTATATGTATTTTGTTTTTTTCGTCTTTTTAGTGTTAAATACTATCTGGTTCAGCCAGAGCAATTATTTAGCTACCTCAGTCATTGCTATGTACTCACTTTCCATAGATGATAAAGCTACACAAGACTGCTTTGTACTTCTCCAAGATACAATGCCATTCCCACATTTGACAATAAATCCAGAAATGGATTTGCTGTCAGATGGACAAGCTATCCATGATGCATCTACATATGCTTTCAATTGGAATTTCTCACTCATTTTACCACATTTACCTTTAAATAAAATTAACACATAAATCTTTGTAAAGTAAACATAGCTGACAAGTCTCTGCATTTGGTCCCAATGATGTATGGTCGGGTTTTCAGCATACTACGTCAAGAAAATTACTGCAACCGCTATATCAGGTCTGCTTCTTTGCACTATGTAAAGAAGAGCACCAATTACATTCTTAAAAGGAACATTAATACTTTCCCCTTTAAATGATTTCTGGGTAGCTTCTTTAACAAGTGGCAGTGTAAACACCCTGTAAATCACTAATTGCTACGTTAATAAAAGTGTCAGATTTCGCAAACATTGCTACATATTCAACATATACAGCCAAAACAATTTCAGATCTATTAGCATAAAGACACGCTGCATCCTCAATACTTCTGTAATTCATTTTTTTAATGCAAAAAAAGTTTTTAATAAAAATTAAATTATGCACAAAAATACATTTTGGCTAACAGCATTAGATAGATTGATGTCTCCTGAACACTTAAATATAAAATACATGCCAATCGACGCATTTTTGGTGACAGAACCATTTTCTGTGACCCTCTGCACAGACTTTTGCCTCCAAGGAAATTAAACATCAAATAATTGTCATTTTTAAACAGTTTTAAACGGTTAATGTCAATTTTGATGTGTGGCAACAATAATTAACTTTTTTACATAGTCACCATTCTGGGCAACACGTTTTTGATAACATTTAACCAATTTCCGCAACCCTTCTGCATAGAGGTTTGGTGGCTGGGAAAGGAACCAGTAGACAACAGCTGTTGCGAGTACACATATGCATGCCAGCTGCATTAGAACAACACATGAAATTTGTTTGTTTTAATCAATAGATGGCGCTTTACTTTCCTCTAGGCAAAAGTCTGTGCAGAGGGTCATGGAAAATGGTCCTGTGTCACTAAAAATGCTGTTAACAAAAATGTTTTTTTGTCCGTAATTAAATTTATATAATAAAATGGAGCTTCCTTTTTGAATAACCCTCATAGTTAACCAAAAAAATATAAATGTAATACAGTGGATTCTCGTTAACACGAATTACGTGTTAACACAAAGCAACTTTGTGGTCCCGAACTACAGTATAGGCTACCCATTAGTACTTGTTAACACAAAACCCCATTAACATGAACAAAAATCTCGGTCCTGTCAAGTTCATGTTAACGAGAATCCACTGTAATAATAATAAATGTTTTTTTGTATTTTTCAGGATTACTTATTTATATGAATTAAGATGTCGTCTGGATGGACGTAAGCCGCTGTACATTTGCAAGTAATCATTTCTTTAGCGACGATTGCGGTTATAAAAAAATATACAACTATTGAAAAATTGCAGATAAGTGTAACCTTTGCTAGCAGCCATGAATAATGTTTCTGTTAATTCTTTTTCATTAACATAAGCATTTAAAATATTTTTTGAACAGGATTTTGGCAATTGATGTAGTTGGTGAGGTTTGATAGAAGTTGGTTAATATCATGCTTGGTGGTGGATAAGCTATTAAAAATTTTTAAATATTAGAAATATATTACAGTGGATTCTTGTTAACATGAACTCGATGGGACTGAGAATTTTGTTCATGTTAACAGGGTTTCATGTTAATGAGTACTAATGTGTAGCCTATACTGTAGTTCGGGACCGCAAAGTTGCTTCGTGTTAACGCATAATTTGTGTAAACGGGGTTCGTGTTAACGAGAATCCACTGTATTAATAATTTTTTCATTTTATAATAGTTTACCAACTTGGTGGGGCTGTTTCAATGTTAACTGTTGAGTTATCAATTCGAACAGGTTGAATTAGAGTCGCATTGGAAGTTAGTTGTGTTTGGGTGCCATCTTTAATATATTTTGACATGTTTAATACGTAAACTATATAGATAAAAAAATGTTTTAATATAAAAAATTATAATTTTTACAAAAACCATTTACACTTTGTATTACCATTGATAATATTAATGTCAATTATAAAGTGATGATTTAATAGATGTAAAATTGCTGTGTGTTTTGCATTATAATTTAAGCACATTCTTTTAACAAACATGCTTTTAAGTACCCTGAAATAAAACTGAATGTTTGAAACATATCTTGGAAGTTGTGTAATATGTTTTCGTAAATATCATGTAAAGGCAGCATGTTTACAATTTCAATTTCAGGAATCTTATTGAAAGAAAGTTGTTCGCAGTATTCATATTTTTACCGGTTAAGTTTAGAAAAATATTAAGCAAGATTACGTATTTGTATATAGATAATTTTATTTAACGGCTTGCACTATTTTTAAGATGTAAAAAGTTACTATTATAAAAAGTAAGTAGTTGGTCATTGCTGCAATTTGTAACGTGAGGTCTTTTTAAATAGTAAGAGGGGGGTGTTTTGTTTTATAAAAGTAGTGTGAATGTTTTTGTTAGCAATAGTTAAGTTGAAAATTAGAAGGAACTGGGTGATGAATATAAACAGTTGGGAGTCAAATTAAAATGAATATATATATACAGCGTGGTCAAAAAGTCTGTCCTCCTCTTAACTTTTTAAATAAGTAAAATTTTACAAATTGGCTATAGGGAGCAAATAGGAACTATGTGGGTCTCCATCCAATGGTGATCATTATGTTTCTGTGAACATGCTATTTATGCTTTTTTTTAAATTTATTTTTTAAAATTAAAACAGATACGCCAATTTGGTCAATTGTAATATTGTGCAGAATTAAAAAGCATAAACTTTGAGTACAAAACCGGCCAAATCGAACAAGCAGTTCATCCACAAAATGAAAACAATGGTATTAATTTTGATTCAAAATTGGCCCTCTTGACGTTTATTTTAGATGGATATCTAAACTTCACTTCCCCAAAGTAACACCATCAAGTGATAATTTAAAAATATCGATTTCAAAGTAAAACAGTCTTGGATGGCCTTCAAATTTATTTAAAGAAAAAACAGAATAAATTTTAAAATTTAAATTATAAAGTTCAACAAAAATTCATTTATTTTTTTATTACAAAAATAGCTAAAGGAATTTTATTTTCAATCAAACAATTTTAAACCCTGAAGTCATCTTTATAATTAAAATCAATAAAATTAATTTTTTTTAAAAAACCTGATAACATTTATCACATAATGTTACTGGTAATTTTGCCAAATTTATTTATTTTTATTTGGTTTGAATAATAAACTCAGTAGGATTGAAGCTTGTTAGTTAGCTAAAAGCCAACATTTTAAAAATTTGTGATAATTGTTTAGTTATTAAATTAAAAATACCTGATTTAATAATTGCATACTTTTTATTTTATTTTGTGGTTTATTTCAAAATAAACAATAAAATTATTTAAGTACAGCTTACTTAAGAAATTAGTGTTGTTAAAACTGATTAAAAAAGTTTGGCAAAAATATCAATGAAATTATGTAATAAACATTAAAAGTTATTATTTTTAAAAAGAATTAATTCTATTAAATTAAGTAAAGATGACTTCTGGATTAAATGTTTTTTATTGAAAAAGAAAAAAATCCTTTGGCAATTTTTGTAATAAGAAAAATAAATCACTTTGTTGGACTTTATAATTAAAATTTGAATATTTATCTTTTTTTGTTCAAATAAATTTGAAGGCCATTCAAGACTGTTTTACTTTAAAATTGATATTTCTAAATTAGCACTAGATGGTGTTACTTATGGGTTAGGAGGTTCAGATACCCAACTAAAATAATGACCAAGAGGATCAATTTTGAGTTAAAATTAATGCACATTTTTGCATTTTGTGGGTGAACTGTTTGTCCGATACGGACGTACTTTTTATCAAACTTTATGATTTCACATTTCGCACAACTTTGTAATTGACTAAAATGGCGTATTGCTTTTTATTTAAAAAATAATGCTCAAAAAAGGCGTAAATTACAAGTTCACAGAAACATAATAATCATCATTGGATGGAGACCCACATACTTCCTATTTAGTCCCATTAGCCATTTTTTTAAAATTTTGCTTATTTAAAAAGTAAAGGGGGGACAGAAGTTTTGACCATGCTGTCCATACTAAGAGATTTGAATTGCAGCACTTGGTTAAAAACATTTTAAAAGAATCGACAAGTGTTTTAACGACTACAATATGGAATTGGTAAGCGTCTTATGATTTTTATTAAAAATAAAGATAAAATTTTTTTTCGAATTAAAGTATTTTTTATTTTAGAGTTCATTTGTTGGGAGTATTATATGATACAGAGGAATTATTAATTGATAATAGTTTTATATGAATCTTAATTACTGACAAATATATTCAAATTTAAATGTAAGTTATTTTTTATTTATTTGGAATTTTACCGCCAAAATAAAAGCATATTTTTTAAAATAATTTTTTACTTAAAAAATATCTAGATGGCGCAAATTAACTCATCGTTATATGATCAAACTTGTTCTGCTGTAGAGAAGGGAGGTAGACCTTTGGTGGCATTACCAGCGGCATCATCATCATCATCAGTGCCTGTTTTTACTGGTTTAGAGTATCTTGCCTTGGCTTGTGAACAGTGTATGTATTTTTATCCTCCTATGTATAAAAAAATTAATTTTTGTTATTTTCACTAAAAAATTGTATCAAAAGAACTTGTTGTTAGACCCTTATACCCAACGGATATGGTAAGTGTTTTTTTGTTAAAATATTTATATTTTTTATTATTTATTAATTATTTGTAGGATTTTACTAAAAAAATTTGGATTGTCAATATAGACAACAACAGCAACGACAACAATATCATAGTCATTATTATCATCACCATTACCATCAAAATCAGCAGGAAGAAGAGAAACACCAGCAAGAACAACAACAGCAAGAACAACAACAACCTTCTACTAGTTATATGTCATCATCAACATCACCACCCCTTAATTTACAACCAGTAAGTCCATTACAAGTGTTTACTTTTTTTGGCGATTCTTTAGAGCAGTGGTTCCCAACGGGTGCTCCAGGGAGCACTATTGCTCCCCAAGCCCTCTGAAAGTGCTCCCAAAACATTATACAGCACCTAAAATAACTATTTTTTTTAATGTTTTTACAAGTAACGATTTTTACAATTTTTCAAATTTTAATAAATAATTCTATTGTTACAAATTGTGAAATGCATGCTAATAGACATCTGTATTTTATCGTCACTCTGTGTTTGTGCTAAATGTATTTCCTGGTGGTCTAATTTGTTAGTTAGAGGGCTTTTATTTGGAACCTTTTGTTGCATATATTAGTTGGTTTTCTTGGCATGTAAAAGAAGAAAGCAGACCAGCTCTTGCTGACTGGCCTTAATACTGTACTTGACTTTAAACCCCCATTTGCCAACTTGAAGTACATGCCCCACCAGAGGGCATTTCAATTGTTAAAATTTTAATTGAGGGTGCTTCGCAAAATGTTTGTTTTCAGAAAAGTGCTCCGCAGTTTAGAAAAGGTTGGGAACCACTGCTTTAGAGGGTACAGCATATTTAATATCTCAAACAGCTTTAGAGGTTATTCCAACGAAACTTCCAACTTCAGGTTTATATTTTGTAGTAGTTGGTAAAATGTTGAATTGCTATAGTGATGGAAAAGAATATATTACCAACAAATAAAATATTAAAGTTTGTAAAAGATTAATGAAAAAACAGTTTTAATTAATTTATTGATAAAAAAATTATATATTAGTTATAAAATAATTAACTGTGTCATTAGTATACATTCTTGCGGTGTTAAAAAGATGTATGACAAAATAAGTGAAGAGAATAAGGCAACAGTGGCTGGAAAAAAGCCTCCCGCTCATAATAATCATGAACTTGGCATTGTTGCTGAAGGTGAGAACATGGTGATGTCAACAGCAGCTAGTGATAAATGTTTTAAGATTATTAATTATGAGCATAAAACAAACAAAAATTTTAAAACCGATGAGATGAATGGTGAAGTTATATTTAAAAATTTGGAAAAGATTTTACCTGAAAAATTTAATCCAAAAATAGAAGCTATTTTTGATCCTTTAATCTTCTTTTTTATTTCATTTACACCCAGACTTAGGTAGTCCAACCATTATATGGATAAATCAATAATAAATTCATCTCTTTACATGCATTCCACAATTTTGAGTTGAAATACAAATGTCTGTTTTTTAAAATGTCTACACAATTTTTGATTTCTACAACAAAACAGTTAAATTTTTCATTTCATCATTTAAATGATTCCAAACTTTTGCTAAAAAATTGTTTGGGTCAAATCAGGATTTTGTTATTATTTGTTCCACCATTTGAATTGAATGGCAAGATCTTGTATTTGCACACAGATCACAATATTTTCTAACAGTGCATGAGTCAGGGTGAGAAACCAATTTTGTGTGAGCCCTCATCACCAACCTTCTTTTTATCTCTTGTAGAGGTTTTAACAACCCTAATTTCTTATACCAACAAGTCATATGTGTTTTCCAGGGCACATGAAGAACCACTCTAATAATACTATTAACAGCTTGTAGTCCGGCCCAACAAAATTTAGCATTAACATATTGCCCATCATTAGTTTATCACCAGTTACCTATTGTAAGCGTGTTTTTAATAATGGTTTCTACCATATTACTGTTTTTGTCCCATCATTTAGTTATTATATATTACCTAAAATAATGGTTTTGACCTTAACAATGATTGGGTTTCAGCGGAAACCCAACCTATTACGTAATGTTTTAAGTGTTGGCTCCTCCCTCTTAAATTTGTATAAAAAGCCCAACTTTGTCATATTTTATTCAGACTTGTTTTGTGAACAATTCTCTTGGGACTGAGCTCCCAATAATAAAAACTGTACTAAAGACAATAAAGAAACAGTTACTTTTAAATGAATAAAAGTGTATTCGATTTATTGTGTACAGTTTGCCCCTTTCCAGAAGCAGGAGCTGAACTAATGCAGCAAACCACACTCTAAGTAGCTGCTTGCCCCGAATTTGACAAACAACATTGCCCCGAGTTTGGCATTCCCTGCCCCGAATTGGCGCATCGTTGCCCCGCATTTGGCAAACGTCATAGCCCCGAATCGGCGCATCGTTGCCCCGAATTTAGCAGACGTCATTGCCCTGAAAAAGAGAAATCTCTTTACACCAATATTCGGCGGGTTGCCCCGATCGGCGCATCATCACCCCGAAAATTTACTTCAACCTCTTTTCACCCCGAAAATTGACTTCAACCTCTTTTCACCCCGAAAATTGACTTCAACCTCTTTTCATAAATATTTAGCGCAAACGGCGCTACACTAAAACGTGACATTTCGGGGAGCCGCTACAAGCTTGATAGATCTCAGATTGATTTTTTTGCAATATTGGGATCCATGCTGCAATACCATATGTGAACAGTGGGTAGACTTTTGATTTTATACGTAACACTTTACATTATTCATTAGCAATGTATCTTATTTTGCGGAAAAAATAGTATAATTTTTTGATTTTAGCACATACATAAGAAACATGATAACTAAACTTTTGTTTACTGTTAAATCAAACTCCCAGGATTTTAATTACTTCATTCAATTCAACATGTGCACCCTGTATTACCCAGGCTTCATTTTTTATCTTTCCAAAAAATGGCCAGTTCCTGCTCCCCAGAGTTTGGTTTCTTTACATTCAATTGCATTATATGCTCACTAAACCATTGATCAATGATCCCTATATCATTATCAATTACTTTTTTGACATCATTGCAATTGTCTCCATTTGTAATATACAACAGTATTATATCATCAGCATAAATAAACAGTCTGTGAGCCCCTAGGGGCAGGTCCACCAGAGATACTGTTGCCAAGATATACAAGAGGGGCTAAAGCAGAACCCTGGGGGACTCCTCCCTCAAGTCTCCACAATTGTGATCGATTCTCTTTATCCCCAATAAACAACCCATGATTTGTAAGAAATGTTTTTTTCAAATATGCATTTTTTGATAATTTAGACTTACTGAGGGCTTTTAAAATTTGCTCAGTTGTTAGCCAGTCAAAAGCCTTCTGGATATCTAAGGCTGCCAGCATCACCTGTTTGCCTTTTACATATATATTTTTATATTGCCATGCAAATTTTCTAGACATAAGTTGGTTGAACAATTTGGTCTAAAGCCGTATTGGTATTTTGGAAATACTCCCAAGGACTCCAAATGACCAACCAGCTTTTCCTGTAGGAATTTATCAAAAATTCTGGCTTCAACATGAATCAATGCAATAGGGCGATGGTGCTCTGGTAAATTAATGGGACCCTGCCCCTTATTAATCGGTACAATCTTTGCTGACTTCCTGACAGCTGGGTAGTCACCTGTGTCAATTAGTCTATTATAATAATCAATTAGTTTAAGTTTTAAGTTTTCAAGCCAACTTCTTAAAAAAGAAACATTGATCCCAGATGGCCCAGGAGATGTCTCCAATTCAAGCTTCACCAACATGCTGTTAAAATCTGCTATATGAGGGGTCATATGAGGAAATTCAAAACATTTTAAATTTTCATTGTCATTAGTTACATTAACATTACTGGGTTTTGCTAGTTTACCAAAAAACATTTTCTTTTGTCAGTTCTTTTTGAGGTTGATGTTGTCTGTGGAACTTTTTCAGGAACTTCCAGATGTCAAAGTTTTTTTTGCTGAATTCTGGGTCATAATATTTTTTTGTTCACCATTATGAGATTTTTGTAATAGCTTTTTAGTTCCTTATATGCATTATCTTCATCATAGGGATAGGTTTTATATGAATTTATCATTTGATGTTTTGTTTGTTGAAGTTCTGAGCTTCACCATGGTTGCTTTTTCTGAGGATCCATTTGAATTTTTTTGCTAGAAGTATTGTTTTTCATAATTGCATATGTTTTATCAATAAAACTATCTGGATTCAGAAATTGAATTTCTTCTATCAACTGCTGTAATGCCAGTTCAAAATTGATTATCACTTTTGTTTTCAAGCCAAGTTGTCTTTTTTTAAGGGAAAATCCACCTGAACTACTTGCATATTATGGTCTGATGATGTTGACTCTGAATATAGATGCAAAGATTGTACATGTTTAGCCAGAACCCAGTCTAGGATGCGAGTGCCTCTAGTAGGTAGTGAGGTTAATTTAGCAAAATTAGCTCTTTTTATGATGTCATTATTTTTATTAGCTTGGAAATAAACATCTCTCAAGTCATGATTAAGATCACCCATTAGGTGTACCTGGTTTTCTATACTGTGTTGTAAATCAACATGTGGAGGCCTATAAAAGATCACTACTGCCACATCATCAATTTTCAGTTTCATTAGTTCAAGACCTTGATCTGTTATAAAATTTTTACATTTGATCACATGCAATTTTTTTTAATGTAACAAATCAAACCCCCTGCTTGGGTTTATCTATCTCCTTTCACAATTTTATAATTTTCGATGTTTACAATGGAGTCAGCAATGTCTTTGTGAAGCCAAGATTCTACCACACATTCATTTACTTTATTAACTAGAGATTGAGCATTCCAGAGCATAACTCTATAAGGTTTGCTCTGGCAATTTCCGAAAGAGCAAGAGTTTGCAAAAAAATTGTCTAATTGATACTCCTTCAGGCCAAAAATTTGAATCACTAATCTGTTTTTTATAGCTACCTCTTAACATAAAATGAAATGTTCCATAAAAAGATCTATCCTTTGTAGTTAATCTTTCACATCTCTCAGGAATCACATTGTTTGTCTTTAAAAATCCTGTGATATCTTCTTCAGTGGTAGCACTGTCAAAGTTTTTTATAACAATTTTTATGGCTAGTTGGGTTATTTTCATAATTAAATCTTCTTTATTAATTGCCTTTATTTGAAATGTTGATATTCTTTTGTCCTTGGTTTGTTTATTTTGTTTATCTTGTTGGTTAGGCCTTATAAGTTGTTGACTCATAGTTAAGAATTTATCAGCAACAGTTGTCACTTCAATATCACTACTGTTGTCTGCAACTTCTAACACACTCACATTTTTTCCCAGTTGTAGTGATTGGGCTAATTGAATTTTTTATCATATTTGCATATGACTTTTGTTTTTTATATTCCTGATGAAATTCACTCTTTAATACTGTAAATTTGGTTGTCAGACTGTCCATTTTTGAAATCAGTTGATTAACAAGTAAATGCATTTTGGAATTGGCTCCTTCTGAGTCGGTATGCATGTCATTATTTTTGTCATTAACACTTTCACACACTAAATTTTGTAGTTCTTTCACTTAATTTTGTTCTGATACCTTCACAAGTATTTTTAAATAACTTCATTTCTTCTTTGGTGCAAGATTTTTTCTTTGTCACCTCGTCAAACACTTTCAACAAAATGTCTATGGAGTTAGACATGTTTTATTCAAAGTCCAACGGTGTAGTTTAAGATTTGCACAAGTACTGGTTATTTCTGCAAACTCCCAGTTTGAAATTAAAATGCACTCTCCAATTTGAAATTTGATTTAAACCCAAACAATCTATTTAAAACTCACTTTTTAAAAAAAGGTTCTAAAAAATAAGTCTATAAAGCAAAACTTTTCATGCAGAAAAATTCATTGCGCAATACAATTTCAACAAACACGACCTTTCACTCTGACAGTAATCGCCAATAATCGATAAATTTGCCGCTTTAAAAGAAGAAAACAAGGAAATGAAAGTAAAATATCCAGATGTACATATGCGTTTTTGTTTACAGAGTGCTGAGTTAAAAAATCCTTTAAATATTGCCTTCGTAAATCGTGAACATTTGATGGGAAAATTGTTGTTGGATACAATAGTCAATATTCAAATATCGAATGATAAATTTAATTTGACCAATGGAAAGATACATTTATCGCTTATGAAAACGCATATGCCCCCACGGGGAAAGGTGTCAAATAACGGTACTTCTGTGAAAAAAAGTTATAAAAAATGTGAGAATGTGAATTAAGAATAAAAGTAGTAATAAATTTGTTGTTTTTATTGACAATACTGAGGATTTTATGTGTAATGTCCATTATTGAGAAGCCAAAGGTGAAGTGCGTAAACAAAAATATATGGAATTTAAAAAAATCAAACAAAATATGAATTAACAAACTACATGTGCAAAGGAGCTTTGTAATAGGGCCTATATAGCATCAAACAAACCTTGTGGAATAAAAGAAATTAGAAAATTGGCCAATTATTTAGAAGAGTATCAAATATATGTGATAGAATTGGAAGGCGACTTAATAGTTACATTTACAACTTTAAATCCTTATGATAAAAAAACTCAAAAAAAGTAAAATTTAGACTGTGGTTATTGTTAGATTACAGACATTATGATTGTATAGTTAATATATCTTCATTATATGGTTCTCGAACATTCTGTATTTTATGTTTAAAAGGTGTTACTGGTCATCATAGGTGTACGCATAATTGTTTAGCTTGTAACAGCACTGAATGTAAAGAATTTAAGATTTCATTACAGCGGCCTACAGAACAATGTAATTGTTGTTTGAGATATTTTTATGGACCTCAATGTTTTACAAAAATTGGGAAATTGGGACCTGTCAAGATTTATGATATTGTCATATGTGTTATCAACAACAACATCCAAAACATATATGCTTTACTAAATATTGTAAATACTGTAAAACAAATCAGGAGCTCAACCATAAACGTTTTATTCAGAAATACAATCCTATGAGGAGAAATAAATGTGGTATAGCGTGACTACCTGCAGGGCATGTGTGGTATTTTGATTATGAATGTTTAGTAAGAGAGAGTGATAATATTCACCAACCAAATCTGGTTATTGTTCAAGATGAGGATAATAAAATAGAAAAAATATTTGACGAGGGTGAGGATACCAATCATATTTTTTATGAATGGATTTTTGGCAAATTAATGGAAGGTGTGTTGAGAGAAAAACATATTTTTGTTAGTTATTATGGACATAGATATGATCATCATTTAGTGCTGCAGTGGTTGTTTAAAATTAATGTGTCCTGAAATTATTTGGAATGGACAAGAGATTATTACTATGAAATTAAATATTATATCTTTTATTGATTTTCATCATTTTTACCAGTACCTCTAGCATTTCTACCTAAGACATTCAATTTACAAGAGTAAAAAAAGGTTATTTTACGCATAAATTCAATCATTTAGAGCAGTGGTTCCCAACCGATGCTCCGGGGAGCACTAGTGCTCCCAAAAAATTATACCTAAAATAACTATTCTTTTTTTTAATTTTTTCAAAAGTGAAGAGTTTTTACAGTTTTTCAAATTTGAAGAAATAATTCTACAAAAATACTTTTATTGTTACAAATTGTGAAATGTATGCTAATAGATGTCTGTATTTTATCATCACTTTGTGTTAGTGCTAAATGTATTTCCTTATGGTCTAATTTATGTTAGTTAGAGGGCTGTTATTTGGGACCTTTTGTTGCATATGTTAGTTGGTTTTCTTTGCATGTACCGAAATAAAGAAGGAAAAAGCAGACCAGCGTTTGCTGACTGACCTTAATACTCGACTTTAAACCCCTGTTTCTCAACGTTAGGTACATGTCCCACCAGCGGGCATTTCAATTGTTAAAATTTTAATTGAGGGTGCTCCCCAAACTTTTTGTATTCAGAAAAGTGCTCCGCAGTTTAGAAAAGGTTGGGAACCACTGATGTAGAGAATCAAGATTACAAAAGTATGTGGCTGGCTTTGGAATTTTACAAACCAAATATGAAAAAAACAGCTTACAACCGTCAAAGTCTAATGGATTGGCATGCCTAACAGATCGAAAAAACTTTTAATTTTAAAATAAAATTACATGAATATTTTCAGTCTACGATGTTACCTTCAAACTGTCAAAAAGTATATTTTGCTCATTTTATGCCGTTAAATAGTATTGGTATAATACCTCCTGTGGGTTATTACCCATCTAAAAAACGTTACAGTGAAAAGAGTATTAAGTGATTGGAATGGATCTCTCAATCAAAAAGAGTCAGTATATGTTACGCTTTAAATGGTGGTAAAAAAAGTTTGAAAATTTATACGTGGACAGATGGGATGAGGTGAATAGTTGTGTATGTGAATTTATGGGATGTTATTATCATGGTTGTCCATGTTGTTATAAAGCACTTAGTTTCAATATGGTAAATAATATTCCCATGCATGACTTATACAAGAAAACAATTCAAAGTTTGCGCAATTTGAAAAAATAAATCAAATTAAAAAAATAATTGTGAAATGGGAGTACGAATTAGAGGGTGAAATTATAATCGACTTGATTATGCAACAGTTTTTTTCCAATAATATTAAAGGTTTGATGTGACTCCTGATTCCAAGGCAAGGTTTTTAAGGGGGACATACAATGCCTACACGTCTATATTACAAAGCAAAAATAGCGGAAACAATTATGTATGTTAATTATGTTAGTTTTTATCCAACGGTTAATAAATTTGACATCATGCCTGTAGGACACCCTCAAATTTTACATCCAACTAATTATGAAGGTGGTGGTAAATATTTTGGCACGATAAAGTGTGTGGTAGTTCCTCCGCTTAAATTATACCATCCTGAGCTACCAATTAGATGTAAAAATAAATTAATGTTTCCCTTAGGTCACACTTGTGGTTTACACACCCCAACTGATGGTAAAGTTTCAAGGACTATAAGTGGTACTTAAACTACAATTGAAGTAGATGAGGCTGTCAAATGTGTTTATCAGGTAATAAAAGTATACGAAATGTGGCATTACATAAACGGATGAAAAGTTTATTTGCTAAATGTGTTGATGCCTTACTTAAGATTAAGCAGGAATCTTCAGGATGGCCTTATTGGGTTCTGTGTTAAACCGATAAATTAAATTATATAAAAATTATGAACAGGTGGAAGGTATTAAGTTGGAAAATAATAAAAAGAATTTGGGAACAAAGGCACTTGCCATATTTTGATTGAATTCTTTATGGGGAAAATTTGCTCAATGATGTACAAATTTGCATTTTGCCTTACGAGGCTTACGAAACTCGTAAAGCTAACTTTTACAAAATTGCGAAAATACATGTGTGGACATAAACCCTTCAGAAGTTGAACGAACATGCTTCATCATGCTTTTTGTAACGCATGTTTTTAATGTGTTTAAAACACATTTTTGCGTAACATTTAAAACAATTTTGGTTTTCAAAACGATAGAAAATCCATGATTTTTCCCGTAGATTTCCATGCTTTTCTGGTTTTAAGCTCAGCCATAATAAACCTAATAGTTTAATTTTAATAAATCAATGTAAATGCATGTTTGAACATCATCTCTACATAAGTAGATATGATGTCCAAACATGCATTTTGCCCTATGAGGCATACAAAGCGAGTAAAGCTAATTTTTACAAAATTGCGAAAATACATGTGTGGACATAATCCAGAAGTTGCTAAAACATGCTTCAACATGCATTTTGCCATTTCAAAATGCAAATTAACACTTTTACTCATGCTTTGCAGGTGTTGAAAACACATGCTTGCGTAACATTTTGAAAAGTTTTGGTTTTCAAAACGATTGAAAATCCATGATTTTTCCCATAGATTTCCATGGTTTTCTGGCTTTAAGCTTGGCCCTATGAAACCTGATAATTTAACTTTAATAAATCAATGTAAATGCATGTTTGAATATCATCTCTACATAAGTAGATATGATGTCCAAACATGCATTTTGCTATACGAAGTTTACGAAGCTCATAAAAGTAAATTTTACAAAATTACGAAAATACCTTTGTGGACATAATCCCTTCAGAAGTTGAAAGAACGTGCTTCAGCATGCTTTTTAACTTTCTGACCCATGTTTTGAATGTGTTTAAAACACATTTTTGTGTAACATTTTGAAAAAGTTTGGTTTTCAAATCTAATTCTAATTCCAAAAAAAGTTACTTGTTACAGATAGCAAAAGCAGGGTCATATTGCAAAAGAATGTAAAGCAGCGCAACCAGTGGCCTGCTTCACGGAAGAACAAGAAGATAACGAAGAAATCAATTTGAATTCTAATTCTAATGATATTAACGATTGCATTTTAATGACGTTTAGCATTTCTAGTTTCGCCACAAAAGCTTCTAACATCAACAGAAATGAATGCCAGTGGACCATTGATAACGGAGCCACAAGCCACTTTTGCAATATCAGGAGCTGGTTTCACAATTTTAGGCATTATGAGGAAAAAGCAAGTACGACTGGAGAAGGTGACTCCATTGCCATAACTGGAAAAGGAGACATCATGTTTAGAGTTGGAAATCAGCTAATTACATTAACAGAGATGCTGTACAGTCCAGATTCCAGAGTTAACCTAATCACTGGCTCACGTATCAATCAGAATGGAATGATTCAATTGACGGCAGCAGGAAAACACGTCCAAACAAAAGGTGGTAGAATTTTATTTGAGGCACCACTAATCAATTGTTTTTATATAATGAAAGGGATACCAGTACTTCCCAGAAAAAGGTAAATAGTTTGCCTAACATCTGGAAAGTTGTGGCATAGCCGGATTGGGCATCCAGGCTACCAAGCAATCGATCAAATGATTAAGGGTGGAAAAGTAACTGGACTGCCGGATAAATGAGCTGCAGCCACAGTAGAGCACTGCGACGTCTGCAACAAGACAAAATCAATGAAAGCGAGAAGCAAGACGCTGATTCTAGTCAAATTCGCTCATGTGCTAGATTTGGTGCATGTTGATTGTTGGGGGCCTGCACCGGAACTGGGGGTAAACTGTTGGGATTATTTTGTTATTCTGAGCAAATGCAATATTTAATACCATTGAACAAGGGCTAAATGGTTAGCTAAGCCAATACCACGTGTTTAGGTTTAACAATGAGATGCACTAACAAAGTACCTTAAAGCAGAAGCTTGGATCTGATTCTTAAATGCTTAAATTAACGTTTGCAGAGTTGCCAAATGACTTGCAATACTTAATCCAGAGTTACTATGTAATTAATACTAATTATTAATAAATTAACTTCGCCGTATGCGATTAATTCTATTTCAATAAAGTCATATCAAAAACGCTCAAAACTTTAGTTGTATTAAGTATGTCTTTACTCCAAGTAGACAGAAATGCAAGTGAGAAAACAAGGTTTCACATGTACGCGTATTGCGGTGGTAGCAAAACGCGATTTAATACGTCACTTCCGCTGAAGTGTTACAATCGATTAATTTAATTAGCACGGGCTAATTAATTACGCTAAAAAATGTATAAGATCTGCTGATCTTATTAAATTTAGGTTCAATAAACAATTTCGTATTAGAATTGAAGATTCTAATACTGAACCTATGCGAATAACCTTTTCTAGGTAACCACAGCTTTTAAGGGACCATGACGATGTAGCAGTGATGTCATCAGGCAAAAGGTCCATGACCAAATAGTAGATTGAATACTGATCTTTAATTATTAATTTAGTTCAATTGACAATTATAATTAAATAAGTTTCTATTGTTTACCAAATTTCAATGCAATTTAAAACAACCGTTAATGCTAGCCAACGCCCATACATTATTAATTTACATTTCTAAACAATTTTGAATTAAATTTAACAGTAAATAAAAGTTGTAATAGCATTTCTTAATGAGCAAAATACGAGGAATCTGAATATGTAATTTATATTGATTAATATTAACTATTACTAACGTTTCGATAGGTTTAATTGGTCGATTATCGCCGTAATTGAATTTACATGTAAAACATCGATATAATCGATACAGAATTGATTAAACGATTATTGAATATGCAGAAAATGATTATTTTAACGTATTTACATTAATGTTAAGTGAAAATGGGCTTATTAATGCTAATTAAATTGGGTTACTAGGTAAAATTGGCTTAGTATTGCATTATTAGTTAATTAGATGACAATTTAATTGGAAATTGACTATATGGATTGTAATTAATCCATTTAATTAAATGCTAATGTTAATACAAACTATATAATTGTATTCATTCCATTTGAAACATACTTTTAGAACAGGATATTGGTCAGTCATGCCTGTAACTAAGAAAAACACATTAGTACATGATATTTATTCAAATACAAAAGAATAACAAATGAAGAAAACCTGAAAAAGAGATAACTGAGGAAAAATGTGGTTAAATACGACGATTGTTGGTACCAAAAATACTACATAAACGATGAACATTTTTTGCTAACGATAAATGATGATTTCAGCAGGAAGGCCAACGTCAATTCTTTGATGAACAAAGGCTAATGTGTAGAGAAGCTGAAGGATTTTGTTGTAAAGGCAGACCGGCAAACTGGTAAACAGTTAAAATGTTTTAGGTTCGATAATGGAATTGAATTTTGCTTGCAAGAGATGGGGCAATTTCTTCAAAGAGTTGGCATCAAACATGAGAGAACTAACGTGTATACTCCCAGCCAAAATGAGGTGGCTGAGAGATACAATCGTACTCTTGTACAACGCTTGAGATCGTTATGGTTTGAAAGTAAATTGCTGTTGAAATTTTGGACAGAGGCTGCTTTAACCTCCACGTATATCTACAATCACATGGGACATCGGTTGATCGAATACAGAACTCCATTTGAAATCTGGAATAGAAGGAAACCATCCATAAAGCATATGAGATGATTCGGTTGCGCCGCGTACGTCCACAAGCCTGGACAGCTGAGAAGTAAACTGGAAACGACTTTGGATCTTGGCTAAATGGTTGGCTACTCATTTGGTACAATAGGTTATCGTATCTGGCTCCTGGAACTCAATAAGATAGTTGAAAGCAAAGCTGTTGCTTTTAACGAGGAAGTATGCTATGGCAATGGTAAAACCTTAATTAATCACAATGTTAATGATTTTAAAATTCCGGAAATAGATGACGATGATGGCGATGATAATGATGCGGGTGGCAATACGGATGCGGAGGACTCCAGTTATTATTGCAGAAGGAGTTGCAGAAACACCGAGGAAAGATGAAAGAACGCCAACACTTCCAAATAGAGACCAAGACGATGCTGGACCTAGTGGAGTGATACCGGCGAGACGTAATCCTCGGGCACCGGATGAATGTGACGATTATCCTTTGTGGAGTCGAGACAGAGAACCAGCTTAAGCTAGAGTCCCTAGAAGTAAGGAATTTAATGTAGATTTTAGCAACATTCAAAGGAACCAGGGATGAAAGCTGGGAAATTGGGAAGCTGACTCGGAGGATGATGAGGAAGCCATGGCAAATTGCACTGGCATCCTAGAACAATGACTAAAAAGAACTGATGTGGAGATTCCAAAGAGCTACAAACAAGCGATGGAATCTCAATTTTCCAAGGAGTGGAACAAAGCAATGAAAGAAAAAATTGCGTTAATGGAGAAGCGAGATGTCTGGGATATAATAGAGCCGAAGTCCCACCACAGGATAATTCCTAATAACTGTGTACAGTGAGGCCTCGCCATACGAGCGACCCAACATACGAGATTTTTAAAACACGAGCTGCCAAGTGAGCAATTTTTTGCTCTAAGCTACGAGACATTTTTTAGATACGAGCGCAGCAGACGACCCTAGTAAACGTCAGTTTGTGTGCTAGTTTTGTCGTGTTTAAAGCATTTTCTCATCGTTTTCTCTCGTTTTTTCTCATTTTAAAAGCAAATTGGGTATGTGTTTTAACTTTTTATTAATTTACAACATATTATCATTTATTTTCATAGCCATGGGTCCAAAAAAGCAAATGATGTCTATGGAATTGAAGCATGAAATCATAGACAAACATGAGCAAGGTGTGCGAGTAAGTGACTTGGCGAGGATGTATGGACGTAATACATCAATGATATGTACTGTGCTTAAACAAAAAGAGTTATTAAAAAGTATAACGCCAGCTAAAGGTATTACAATAATCTCTAAGCAACAAACCTCCTTGGACAGTTTTTTTAAACGATCTGCAGATAACAATGAGCAAAGTGTGATGAAAAAAGCGAAAAAAAGTGATGAAAATTAATTGATTATGTAAGCACTTTAAATTTCCTTTTATTGTTTTCATAAAACATTTAGAAAGAATATTGTATTTCTAAATAAATGTTTGATTTTGTAAATTTATTTTTATTATTGAAAAACACTTTTAAAAAAAATGGGGTGATATTTTGGGAGCTGGAACGGATTAATGGCATTTCAAAGCTTTTCAATGGAGAAAACTGATTTTAGATACGAGCACTTTTAGATAAGAGCAAAGTTTTGGAACGAATTAAATTCGTATGTCGAGGCCTCACTGTATTTGCTGTAAAACTACTCCTAATGGCATTATTTATCATTTCAGAGATACATTGGTTGCTGGAGGTCACAGACAAGTTGAGGGAGAAGACTACAATGACGTGTACTTTCCAGTAATCAATTTCTCAATTATTAGGTTATGCTTTGCTGCTCTAGTTGGAGAAAGGAATTGGGTTCATCGTCAGTTAGATATTGCAGGGGCATATCTATACGGTGATATGAGCACTTGGGGAAGGCTCTATCCTTAAAGAAGGCACTATATAGTCTGCACCAGAGCGGAAAAGAGTGGTTTCTGCATCTGAGTGTAGCATTGAAGAACTTAGGTTATAGAAGCATCGATGGAGCTGCATGTTTATATGCTAAGTAATCTTGTATTGTTTTAGCTGTGTATGTGGATGATGTGGCAATGTTTGCTAAATCAGACAATTACATTAATGAAGCCATTTGAGATTTGCAGGGCATTTATGATGCTAAGGCCATAAGGCCTATAATCATTTTACTAGGAATCAACTTTCTGCTGAAGGACGGATACATTGGAATTCATCAGGCGGATAAAATCAAGATGTTGGCCAAGAAGTTTCCAAACATCAAGATGAAGCGCACAACCCTACCTTTGGTAAAGGAAGCAACGCAGAAGACGTTTAAAAGAGAAGCTGTCAATGTCCCATACAAGAATGTCATTGGAGCCCTTCTACACCTGGTGCAGAGGACAAAACCGGACATTTTACTGGCGGTAGTGGTTTTTAGTTTAGTATGCAGCCAGTCCCACCATCCACCATTGGGATTAACAGAAACGACTTTTGAGCTACGTTTATTTTACTAAATTTTATGTATTAACTCTTTACAGGGGTAAATGTGGCAAAATGGACGGTAATTTACAGTTGGTGGCGCACGTAGACGCTTCATGGATTGCATGTCCAACAGACAGTAAATCCATTTCTGGGTTTATAGTCAAGTGTGGAAATGGAATTGTATCTTGGCGAAGCGCAAAGCAATCCTGTGTGGCGCAATCAATGATGGAAAGCGAGTATATCGCACTATCTGAGGTTGCAAAGAAAATGCTATGGCTGAACCAGATAGTTTTTAACTGGGGAATAGTTGATTTTAGTGTTCTGGTAGTATATTGCGACAATAAGTCAGCAATTCAATTTTCTAATAATCAGATCGAAAATTGTCAAAGTACATTAAGGCCAGATATCATTTTCTTCGTGAATGCATACAAGAAAATGAATTTGAACTGTGTAGCGGGGGCCTTGTTGTGTAAAGGGCGCTACGGGTTTGTGAGAGCGCTCGCAGTCTCTCATGGGGTGCTCGGATGTATGTCTGTATCCAAGGAGGTAGGTAGTCAGATGTCTCAGACGTCTACACGATGTGTCCACGATGTGTTGAAAAAAGTCACACGACTCTGCAATGACAAGGAGTCTTAACACTCCAAGATGACTAAGAGTCACATGACTCTGTTATGATGTGTACGAGGAGTCTAACTATTCCTATGTGTACGATGTCCGAGTGCTCGGATGCGTATCTGAGGACTCAGATGCTGACGATGAGCCTAAGTGCTCTGATGCCTGATGATGAGCTACCGTGCTCGAACGTAGACAAGGAGTACAACTACCCTGGAATATGCGCGTGAGAGTGACTAGACTTTTGAGCACTTCACTGGTATTGTATTCGAGTAGGCCGTATGCCTAAGATGTCTGATGTCTGCTCAACAGCAAATGTAGACGTAGTAAGATACTAGACTCTTGGTGACATGCGTGTCACGTCTTAGTCCTAGTAGTAGTAGCTTCGGAGATGTAGCCTGAGTCGCCCATGCTGTCCGGGGATGGAGTCTAGATGTCCGAAAGCTGACTTAGTGAAGGGCGACCAGTCTCGTATTGGTTGCAGTCGTAGGAGAAGTACCTGACTGTGAAGTCCCTAGCTCCCGCAGTCCAAGTAGTTCAGTCGGTGTGTCGTGAGTTTGTGCCTCTTTAGGCTGCTTCAGTTACCAAGTAATTCTAGAAGAGATAGAATGGAGGCCAAACAATGTATACAAGTTAAATCTCTTTATTTACTTAATACAAGGAGCACTGTCAGCATGACAGTCTCTTTTTACTCTCTTCTCACTCTCTCTCTACCTAGCGAGGTAGAGCTACTTATATACGAATTTAGAGGGGTTGGGCCTCCACTGAGGTCCAATCTCATGTAAGGATAAAGTTTAACTAAATAGGCTAACGAGCCTTCAATCAAAATATAAAAATAGCAAATATCACAATACCCTTGTAGGGGCCGCTGCTCCTACAAGGGGTTTAACGAAACATACATTAAACAGTAAAATATGCCTAAAAACTAATAGAGGTCAACTGTCAACTTAAGGCTGGCAGTTGATAAATTACCAACTTAAAAATAGCAACGCAGATGCGGTGGGCCGGCCTACAACTGTGCTATGTCGAGATAACTGCTAATCTCACAGACTTCCTGACAAAAGCATACATTAAGCCTGCTTTGGATTTAGTTATATTAAAATTATTTAAATCTTTAGTATAAAACGGAACACTGTCTTTGGATATTAGTCAAAATTATGATTAAATTTGCAATAATTGGTAAAAGGGAATTGTAGTATTTTGGTACCAACAATCGTTGTATTTAACCACCATTTTGCCTCAGTTGCCATTTTTATAGGTTTTACAATATTACTATTTCTTTGTATTAAATAAAATATCATGTACTAGTGTGTTTTCTTAGTTACAGGCTTTGATGACCACATTGCTGTACTAAAAGTATGTTTGAAATCAGATTGAATATGATTTAGCTATTTGTATTAACGTTAGCTTTTAATTTAAATGGATTAATAATTATCCATATAGTAAATTCCCAATGAAATTGTCATCTAATTGACTAATAATGCAATATGTAGCCAATTTAACTTAGTAAACTTGATTATTTAGCATTAATCCTCCATCAGGCGCGCCTTCTTTTCTAACACAAAAGGGCGCATCTCATCTGCTAGATGACAACTTCTTTCATTTAAAAAATACATTAAAACATGTCTTAAATTTACAAACAACATACCAAATGATACTTTATTAAGTAAAAAACACGATTATATCCCATACTATTCATAAAAATAGTTTATTATATGAAAATTAATTAATTTTGAAAGAAACACAAAATGAAGCCATTATAACACTGTATCAAGATTATTTGAATTACAGCTGTGTAAAGAAGCTATTCATTTTTGTAAATATTTTTAATTGTTTTTTAAAGTTCAAATAATATAGAAAATCTTATTAAAACACTTTTATTGAACAGTTGGGGCATATTCTAACCAGAGAAATTTAGAGAAATTTGCCATTCATATTGTATGGACGTCTTGTTTTTCCCTTCAGCACACTTCACTCCTCTTTAATGTAATGCTAACAATTAATCCCCAGAAAAACCCATTAAATAATAACACAATAAATTTATTTTGTATTAAAATAGTAGAAAATACAGTGATAAATCTGATAAAATTTTAAAACTTTTCAAAATCAATTTTTCAAAATGTTTCACCATAGGGCGCAAGTCATCTCACAGATGACTTTGGCTACAGCTAAGTGGCAAAATCCATTCTAGTGATAATTTTAGTATATAATGATAAAAGTCAGCATTATCTACAGCTACTATAAGTTTCAGCTGTATAAATTAAAAAGTTTTGCTTAAAATATGAAAATAGTGACAATGTCATCTAATAGATGACACGCGCCTGACGGAGGGTTAATAAGCCCATTTTCACTTAACATTAATTTCAATACGTTAAAATAATCGTTATATCGATTCTGTATCAATAATATCGATTCTCTACATGTAAATTCAATTACGGCGATTATCCGCCCTTTATAATCACTTAAAATGCTAGTTAAAATTTATATTAATCATTTCTGATTACATATTCAAATTCCTCATAATGTTAGCTTTAAGAAATGCTATTACAACTTATATTTACTGTTAAATGTAATTCGAAACTGTTTAGAAATGTAAATTTGCAACGTATGGGAGTTGGCTAGCATTAACGGTTACAATTATACAGGGTGATCAGAAACTTAAGGTACCCCATACGTGACGCCTCTAGTGGCAAATTAAAAAGTACCAGTTTGACTGTTGTTTAAAACAGTCTTGAATGACCTCCAAAAAATGACATATGAGTCGTTCAGAAGCAACATTTTGCACTTAGACCACTACAGAATTGTCGATAGCTTTGTAAGGTCATATAGCGCCCTCTAAGAGTAATTGAGTAAATTTGCATTTACAATTTTTTTTATTACTAGCTTTACCCGTCGCGCGTTGCTGCAAAGGTTATGAATCCCGTCTCGTCTATCTTGTCCCGTCTCGTCTATCCCGTCCCGTCTCGTCTATCCCGTCTCGTCTATCCTGTCCCGTCTCGTCTATCCCGTTCCGTCTCGTCTATCCTGTCCCGTCTTGTCTATCCCGTCCCGTCTCGTCTATCGCGTCCCGTCTCGTCTATCCCGTCCCTTTTGTCCCGTCTCATTAATTTCCGACATGTTTACTGACCACATACAGTTGTGAAATTGCGCGCCGTATATAGGTCAGCTAGTTTACAGTATTACTTTTCTCGTTAGCTCAAAAGATGGGGCTAATGTCAAAAGTCAGTTTGAAGGTCAAAATTAGACTACGGTACCTCTAATTGTAACGCAATAGTGAAGGATTCAAATCAAAGATTAAAGCCCTGGGGTCAATAATGAAAAATGTGTTTATGCCTATCTGGTTCAAATTAGTGTATTGAACAACTTCCCAAAGTTTCATGGTAATCGGATGAATGGTTTAGAAATGCATAAACAGCAAACATGCAAGCACACATACCAGTCATTTTTATATATATAGATAGATTAGCTCATAGAGGGCGCTATATGAAATTTCAAAGCTATTTACAATTCCGAAGTGGTCCAAGTGCAAATGTCACTTAATTCAGTTTGCTCAACGACTCAAATATTCAAATTTAAACGATGCAGTTCGATCCACAATAATTTTACATATTGGAAAATCGCCAGAGGAAAAATTTTATTTATTAAACAATTTGAAATCTAAAAGTAATGCTTACATTTAAATAAGCAACTAATTTTTTTTTTAAAAAAAACTGAACTGTGTTTATAATTATTTAATTGATTACTTTGCCAATTTTATCTTGATTTAATTATTTTTATTTGACAAAAGTTAATGTCTTTATTTTTTTAATTGTGCTGTATATGATGTGCTGTAATTCATATACAGGACAATTTTAGTTTTAAATTCACTTTTGTTTTCATTTTATGATTTTTTATTTTTATACATGGCATAGTTCAAAAAAACTTTTGTCAAAAAACAATAAATCAACATAAATCTGCAAAAATATCGATTAAATAATTATAAAAGTAATTGTAAACACAGATTATTATTTTTAACAAAACAAATTTATTTATCATTCAATTGTAAACATTATTTTTAAATTTCAAATGGTTTATTTATAAACAACATTTTTCCTCGGGCGATTTTTCAGTACCAGTGCCGTATATAAAATAAATTAATGTAGATCAAACTACGTCGTTTAAATTTGAATATTGGTCATTTTTATTTAATGGGTTTGAAGGCTATTCAATGCTGTTTTACTCAGCAGCAAAAATCGAACTTTTTTAATTTGCCACTAGCGGCGCCACTATGGGGTACCTAAAGTTTCTGATCACCCTGTATTACAATGACATTTGGTAAACAAAAGAGACTTCTTTATTAATTAATTTTGTCAATTGAACTTAATGAATTATTAATGATCAGTATTCAGTCTACCTTTTGATCATGGACATTTTGCCTGGTGACATCATTATTAAGTCATCATGGTCCTTAAAAGATGTGTGTTATCTAGAAAAGGTGATTCGCATAGGTTCTGTATTAGAATCTTAAATTCTAATACAAAATTGTTTATAGAACCTAATTCTATTATAATCAGCGGATCTTAATCATTGTTTAGCGCCATTAATTAGCCCATATGTTGTAGATATTCTTCGATAGCAAAAACAATAAAATGCAATTGTAATATTAAATGTAGTTTTAATAACTCGACTTGTTAATATAAACTTTATGCACGCAGCAAACAAGGTAGAACACTCAGTAGTAGTTTCAGATATAATGTAAGGGACCTAAAGAGGTAAGTCGCAACTTAAATACCCCAAGAAATGAAAGGGGGAAAATATAGGTCAAATAAAATAGAGAAGTGTAACGTCATTAAGGTAAAGAACAGGTTGAAATGGAAATAGAATAACAACACCCTCCCTCAAACTGAGATTTACTTAACATTATGATTAACTGAAGACATATCAAAACTTTCAACGCAAAATTTATGCTTTGGTCCATGCAAAGCTTTAGTCAGCATATCCGCTTGCATTTGGTCAGTAGAAAGATAGTTGATCTTGATGTCTCCATTGGCAACAGCATCTCGTATGAAATGATGTCTGATGTCGATGTGTTTAGTTCAGCTGTGAAACACATGATTTTTCGCAAGTTGACCAGCTCCTTGATTGTCGTTAAACATGTTCACAGGTCCATGGTCAATGTCCATTATTTCAGCAAACAGGCACTTCAAGTATAATGCTTCTTTAGTTGCTTCAGACATGGCAACAAATTCAGCTTCTGTACTCGATAATGCTACAGTTTGTTGTTTTCTGGCTTCCCAGGTGATAGCAGAATTTCCAAGGCAGAATACAAATCCTGTATACGACTTTCTGTCTTTATGACATCCGGCCCAGTCCACATCCACAAATCCTTGAATTTTCAATTCACCTTCACGATAACACAGTCCAAGATTCGAAGTTCCTTTTAAATATCACAGAACTCGTTTGGCGGCAGCAAAATTAGTAGCACCGTAATTGCAATTAAATTGACTGAGGGCACTCACCGCGTATGAAATGTCCGGCCTAGTAGCAATAGCTAGATACATTAATGCGCCAATTAGACTTTGGTATGGCAATCGTTTCATCTCCTTTTCATCAGCTTTCTCTGGCAGTTCAAGTTTGTGATTTGGGTCCATTGGAGTCGCCACTGGCTTACAGTCCTTCATTCCAAATCTTTCCAGACCGTCACTGATGTATTTTGATTGTGTTAAAGTAATTGATTTTCTTGCCTTGTCGTGGGTAATTGCAATGCCTAAGCAAAATTGAGCTTCACCAAAATCCAAGACTTTAAACGAATTTGTTAGCATTTTCTTCACGTTTTCTAACTCTTCAATGTTGTTAGCAGAAAGCAAAATGTCATCTACGTAAATGGCAAGTAAAGTTATATTATTACCATTTTTTAATACATATAAACATGGATCCGATCTTAATGGCTTGAATCCAATAGCAGTTAATTCCTGATCAAGTCGTTTGTACCATTGACGTCCAGCTTGACGCAATCCACCCAACGCCTTGTTTAGTCGACACGCTTTAGCTCCAGGAGATTTTAACAATGTCAACCATTCATTAGCACGCTTTACCACTTCAGGAAGAGACTTTGGGTCTTTAATAATTTGTTCCAGATGCAATTCTAAGTTGTCCGGAAGTTCCATGAAGATTTCTTCATCCAATTTACCATTCAGAAAAGCGGTTTTAATGTCTACTTGATGTAACTGCAATTTTAACTTGGCGGCAAGAGCAGTTACCAGTCGAATTGAACTTAATCGAGCTACAGGTGCGTAGGTTTAATCAAAGTCCACACCGTGACGTTGGGTGAATCCCTTTGCAACAAGACGAGCTTTTCGGCGATTGAGTTCTCCACTAGAATTGTATTTATTGCATAAAACCATACGACTACCTACAACATTTTTATTTGGTGGTCGATTAACGATGGTCCAAGAGTCATTTTCAATAATTGAAGTCAATTCTTCACGAATTGCACAGTTCCACTCTTCAGCATTCGGTCCAGTAATAGCTTCACCAAACTCGACGAAGCATGCGGCAGCAATTTCAATTTGTTGTTCAATCGATTCTTCATCTTGAATTGAAAAGTTATTATTATCGTTAATAGTTTCATTTGTTCTAACTTCAGTAGAGTTGTAGACTTTTTGTGGTCTTCCTGGTTTTCCAGTTTTAACTTGCTTGGGACGTCCAGGAGCTCTTTTAGTTACGACTGCCGGTTCGCCATTATCTATAATTGCTGGAACATTATCAGAATTGTCAGGAACATTATTATCAGTTGAAATAAACAGTTCAGTAGGCTTCTCCGACGTCTGATCATCCATAATTGCAACTTCCGATTGTTTTGACTGCTTGAACTTGTCAAAGAACTTAACATCTCGACTTACAATGACTTTGTGTTCATTTGGGAGATAAACGCGATACGCCTTGGATTCATCTGAATATCCAAGAAAAATACCGTCTTTAGCATGTGGCTCAAACTTTCCCAATCGAGGATTCTTATCTAATACAGCAACGCAGCTACCAAATATCTGGAAATTAGAAGCTGATGGATTAGTTTTCATCCATAATTTAAATGGAATTTGCATGTTGATTGATCTGGAAGGGCAACGATTTCTTATGTAGTTTGCATTAGCCACAGCTTCAGCCCAAAACTTCTCAGGCAAACTTGCTTGAAGTAATAAACATCTGGCCATTTCTTGCAACGTACGATTCTTCCTTTCAGCAATGCCATTTTGCTGAGGAGTATGTGGAACAGTTAAACGTCTTTTAAAACCATTTTTCAGCAGGAACGAGTCCATTTGACGATTACAAAATTCAGTTCCGTTGTCACTTTGCAAAATCTTTAATTTACAGCCACTTTGAGTCTCCATCATGTTTTTAACAGCTACAAATGTCTCAAACAGTTTATCTTTGCTTGATAAAAATCGAACTTCACACCATCGCGAAAAATCATCAATAAAAACAGCAAAATACTTAGCATTGTTAATTGAATTGTTCTTCATTGGTCCGCACAGGTCTGCATGAAGAATCTGCATTGGTTGAGTCGTTCGTTGTTGATTTGAGGCACGAAAAGGCTTTTGTTGCATTTTCACTACAGCACAAACATTACATGGACTTAATTGGACTTCAGATACTGCATCAATTCCTTCAATGTCTTTTGATTGAATCACTTTCTTCAGAGTCGTCTCGTTGAGATGTCCGAACTTGAAATGCAATTTGTCGACGCTTTTGGTGGGCATTTCAGATGTAAAAGCGCAATAGTCAATTGGAGCAAACGTGGTTTTCGGCTGTTCAATGAAGTAAAGGCCATTCTTATAAACAGCAGTCGCAACAACATCACATTTTGAATTAATAATCAGCGCAATGTTTTGCTTGAAGTTTACATCATATCCGGTTTGAGTAATCTTGGAGATAGACAGCAAATTTGTTTTCAAATCAAGCACTAACAGTACATCTTTCAAAGTCACTTTACAACTTCCACTATGCGGCAACAATACATTTCCGACGGCAATTATTTTTGTAGTGTGGCCATTGGCCAAATGAAGTAGACAACTTACTGAGTTGATGAGTGGCACATATGTGACGTTGCACCACTGTCTAGACACCAAGTCTGATTAGCAGCTACAGTTGAATCTCGTGCACTGAATGCAGCCTCTGTAGAGAGCGACGAAACTTCCGGTTTCTGTTTATTGATCTGATTATTATTTGGTCAATTATTTTTAGCTCTGCAGTCCTTAGCTATATGGCCAAATCGATGGCAGTAGTTACACTTTGGTCTTGGCTTAGATGGCTTATCAACAGACGGAGTAACTGGACTTGCAGATTTAGTTTGTTGATGCGTTTTAAATGAATTTAGATACTTGCTTTTAACGAAAAATGCATTCTGTTCAGTTTTAGACTTCCTAGAATCATGTTCGTCAAGAATTTTTACTTTTAAGGATTCAGGATCTAGTAGTGTATCACGAGTTTCAATGGCACATCGAAAGTTCTCAAATGATTCTGGTAGACTGTACAATAATATGACAGTTAAGAGGTCTTCTTGAATCTTCATATCCATATATAATAAAGTCCTCTTTAATTCGAATCCAGGCAGATTGCAATCCGATGAGCAGTTTAAAGGTTATTAGCGAAAAACAATTATCACGTGTAGCATGGTTTGGCTTTATCACTAAGGTCTTTGGACCTCGTGGTTGAAGATAAAGCAAGTTAAAAGAAGTACGAAAAATATCTAGTCCAGAGTTCAGTTGCGTACCCTGGGCCCATAACCTGTTGTAGATATTCTTCAATAGCGAAAACAATAAAATGCAATTGTAATATTAAATGTAGTTTTAATAACTCAACTTGTTAATATAAACTTTATGCACGCAGCAAACAAGGTAGAACACTCAGTAGTAGTTTCAGATATAATGTAAGGGACCTAAAGAGGTAGGTCGCAACTTAAATACCCCAAGAAATGAAAGGGGAAAATATAGGTCAAGTAAAATAGAGAAGTGTAACGTCATTAAGGTAAAGAACAGGTTGAAATGCAAATAGAATAACAACACCATACTAATTAAATTAATCGTTTGTAATGCTTCAGCGGAAGTAACTGTTTTAAATCGCGTTTTGCAACCGCCTCAATACGTGTACTTGTAAACTGTGTGTTCACTCACTTGCTAACTTGTCTAAATGGAGTAAAGACATATTAACAATAACTGAAAGTTTTAAGTGTTTTTAATACGAATTTTATTGTCTACGAATTAATCGCATATGGCGAAGTTAATTGAGCTTTAATAAGTATTAATTACATAGTAACTAAGTTTAATAGTGCAAGTCATTTGGCAACTTTGCAAACGTTAATTTAAGCAATTTTAGATTCAGATCCAAGTTTCTTCTTGTGGGGACTTTTGTTGTACATCTCTTTGTTAAAAATCTAAGCACGTGGTATTGGCTTAGCTAACCATTTAGCCTTTGCTCAATGATATAAAACATAGAGTTTGTTTAGTAATAACGAAATAATCCCAACATATTTCTGCACTAATAAAACAGTTTGTTCTATCAACTGAACATTCGTGTAACAGTAAGTTTGGGGCCATTAGGACTGATAATGGCCTGGAGTTCTGTAACAGGGATATTGACTCATTTCTTTTGCAGCTTGGCGTACAGCACCAAAGGACCAACACGTACACGCCCAAACAGAATGGCATCACGAAGCAGTTTAATTGAACATTAATCGAAGGAACCAGGTGCCTACTGTTTGACAGTGGGTTGGACCCAAAGTTTTGGCCAGAAGCTGCAAAATGCACAACATACCTGTACAACAAGACAGGACATCGAAAGCTGGACGGATGGACTCCCTACGAGCTGTGGACCAAGAAGGTCCCAAACTTGTCTAATTAAAAACTTTTTAGTACAGATGCTTGGGTGTTTGTGCCTGGCAAAAAACGCAAGAAGCTGGATTCAAAGGCGGAGAAAGGCGTGATAGAAAGGCGTGATAGTGGAATATGCTGAGAGCAGCCCTGGTTATTGAGTATGAATGCCTCAGTACCGGAAGATTGTTGAATCCAAGAGTGTGCAATTCAACGAAGAGCCGAGACAGGGGGGCATTCAAGCAAGATCCAGAATTCCCAACAAAAGGCTTTGCGCAGCCAGCTGATGGAGCCTAGCAGAGCGGCCAGAAGAAAAATTTTAATAATGACATGTTTCCAGCTATTAACTTAGAACATTTAGGCAAATCCAGTGATGATGAAGAAGAAGTCAAGAGACCAGTTCCAGCGACTCCTAGTGATGTGGTGATGGACAACAACGCAACTAGCGGCATTGGTACGATGTCCCAGGCCGTAACGTCGATTGTACCAGCAGAATTCACTCCACATAGATAGGATGGAACAGGTAGCTTCTAGTGCTTCATCAGAATTTTCTAGACAGCCCAGCCCTCCAGTGGAGATGCAGAACGTGGCTTTGGAAGATGTACTGGAAGTAGTGCCACAGCAGCAAAGTACTCCTAGAAAGGTGACTGAGCCCCAAATACAACAAAAGGCTCAGAAACCATTCGTGAAGGCAACAGCTAGAAAGTCCTGCCGGAAAAAGAAGCCAGTTGAAAGGTATCAGGCCACAACAAAAGTAAATCCTGCTACCAATCTGAAGGTTACTGGCGGGATCAAGCTACCGTTGTGGGAGGTGAATCCTGATGTGGCCAGCCAGAGTGATAGCGACAGCGGTAGTAATACCAACTGTAACAGTAAAACAGTTCGTTTTGCGACGCAATTAGAAACTGTAGCTGAAGCTGAAGATACTGTCAAGGGAGAAGATGTGGAAGAAATTGAAGATGTTGACTTTGTTAATTTTTGTAATGTGATTAATAACCATGTACTTCTTACGTTTAGTAAAACCAGAGCTGACACCATCCAGATGCCCAGTAACTACAAAGAAGCAGTCCAGTCTCCCGAAGCGAAGCATTGGAAAGACACAATGGAAGAAGAGATCCGGATGATGTCTGAGCGTGGTGTGTGGGAAGTGGTTACCCCTCACAAAGCACAGCGGTTACTACCTAATCGCTGGGTCTTTTCAGTAAAGAAGACACCTGATGGGTTTGTCAAGTGATTCCATGCTCGCCTAGTGGCTGGTGCTCACAGGCAGCGTAAAGGAGTCGACTATGACATTTGGTATTCTCCAGTAGTAAATTTTACATTAATAAGACTTTGTTTTACTATTTTAGTTGGCAGACTGGGTTGGATACACCATCAGATCAACGTATCAGGAGCCTACCTGTACGCTGATCTCAGGCATAACATCTAGATGACGTTTTCTTAGGGGTTTGAGGGAATGGGAGCTGGCCTGAGACTGAGGAAGTCGTTATACGGCCTCCACCAGTCTGCAAAAGAATGGTTCCTTCATCTAGATTGAGTGCTGACTGGATTTGGCTACAGGAGGGCAGATGGATCAGCTTGTGTGACCATCAAGCTGAATGCCATAGTCCTGGTGATCTACGTTGATGATGGTTGAGTTTTCGCCAAGAATACCTTAGGAGTCACTACAGCTATTGAGGACTTAGGTAATGTTTACAAATTTCACTCATTGGGACCAATAAGGAGCTTATTGGGAGTGAACTTTGTTTACAGCCACAGGTATATTGGAGCTCCCCAGGAGGACAAGGTAAGTCAACTACCTATTTTATTTTCAGGGTTGGAGATAAAGGCAATTACCTTACCTTTGGTTGTAGGAGGCTTGGTGAAAATGACTGGTGATAAGAAACAGGTAGACGTGCCTCATAAGAATGTCATTGGGGCGGTTTTGTTCTTGGCACACAGAACAAGACCCGACATTCTGTTGGCGACGATTTACTTAGCCCAATTTGCTAATGCACCAACACAGGAGCATTGGAGATACTTGGGCAAACTAGTATCATATTTATTGACCACGAAACATTGTTATTAACATTGTTTGACTCTTCTAGATTGAATGCTGCCCCTAAACTGGAATGCTTTGTGGATGCCAGTTGGAATACCACGCATGATGGCCGCAGTTTTAGCTGCTTTATCATAATGGTAGATGGTGGGGTAGTTTCCTGGAAGAGCCAGAAACAGAAATGTGTGGCACTCTCCACAATTGAGAGTGAATACATCGCTCTAATGAAAGTAATCAAAGAGGTGGTTTGGCTGAAAAGGTTTGTTGACAACTGGGGAATCATAAATTTTGAAACCCCTGTAGTTTGGTGTGACAACAAGGCGGCTATAACTTTTGCTGAATCTGTGATTGAAAATAGCAGATCCAAGCATATAGCACTAAAACACCATTTTGCAAGGTACCAGTTGGGCCAAGGGGCTTTTGTCTTAGACTATGTGGAGTCTTAGGCAAATATGGCCGATTTCCTAACCAAGCCAACCAATAAACCCACTATGAAACCTCCAGTTGGACAGATATTTCAGTCACTAAAAGGCATGCATACTAGTTCTGCATTGCCGGCATTTCCATTGAATGTTTAATCGTTAATTTAATGCTGTTTATGCTTGTAGAACGTCACGTTTAGTGTAAGTTTGACTACTTGTGAACTCATGTTTTGTTTATTCATGGTATTGAGTTCATGGGTTAGGGGTCATGTGTATGCTTCATGTGTTGTATGTGTTTTATGCTTTATTTTAGGTCCATGCTGTGCAGTATAGTCTTTATTGCATATTATTCACTTTATATCAGCATGTTGTCATTCCTTATTTGTAATATGTTGTTTTATTAATTTAGTGCCATGTTTATTTTTTTTATAAAATGTTTTAGTTGTTGTAGCTATTTAGATCGCATTGTGGCATTGTGTAGCGACATGAAAGGGGGAATTTGTGGTGGATATTCCCTTGCTACACATGGTTTGCAAATAGATAGAGTAGGATGTGCATGGTGTGCATTGAATTCTATGGGGAAGCTTGTCTTAGGCATGTAAGCCAGTTGACTCCATAAGAAGTGCATTGGTAATACATTTCCTATACATTTTATATGTTTTGCATGGTATTTGTTTTAGTGGTGTTGGGGGGCTTATATTATGAGTGGGGCTCTGGTGTTTTGGACTGGGCTTATTAGGCTTGTAGTTAAATGGGAATAATATTTAATTTGCGTTTAAAAGATGCTTTGGGCCGAGTCTGGAGCAGACAGCATTGGAGGCATTCAGTTTCGACCTGGAAGATAGATCATTAGGGGTCTTTTGTTCATTAATGAAAACCAAAGCTTAGGTGTATTTTTGTTAATAATATTTTGGAAAATAATTTCTCATTAAGGATTAAGGTGGAAAAACGGGCTGCTAACTTGTTTTGAGCCGATAGCCGGCTATTAATCTGGTTTCTTCTTATGGTGTAAGTTAACATGTAATCTTTTCGTGATTGAGATAGCTTGGCTTTAGGGGTGTGATTTTGGGGTTTCTTTTGGGGGGGGTTGGGGTGGTTTCAGTGTTGTTCAGATTTATTATAAATCCTATGATATTATCTTTTTTGGTTGTGATGATGGGGATTTTAGTAATGGTTTTTTTTGGGTTTTGTATTGCCGTTGTTTTGATTTAGATATATTATTTTGTTGACTTTTTTGGGGGGCTTATTAGTGGTTTTTGTGTATGTTTCTTCTTTATGTCCTAATGAACCAGTTATAAGACTGAGAAAGAGAAGCTTATTATTGGTTAGATTTTTGGTAGTTTTGGGGGTGGGGTGGACTAGAAGAAGAGATATTAGTTTTTATGGCGGGTCGTTGGATATCATTTGTTTAATGAGGATGTACTATGGTGGGGTTAGTTGATTAGTTAGATTGTTAGTGGTTTATTTGTTTTTGGTGCTGTTGGTTGTTGTTGATTTGAGTTTGATTTCAGAGGGAACACTAAGGGTAAGTTATGGTGGGTAAGGTGCGTAGGACTAATATTTTAATTTCTATAATAAAGTCTTTTTTGGTGGATTTACCGACTCCGCTGAGAATTAGATATATGTGGAACTTTGGGTCATTGTTGGCTTTGTGTCTGGGGGTGCAAATTGTAACTGGTTTGTTTCTGGCTATTCACTATAGAGCGCATGTAGATCTTGCATTTTATAGTCTTGTTCATTTGTCACGCGATGTGAATTATGGGTGGGTTTTTCATTTTGTTCATGCTAATGGGGCTAGTTTGTTTTTTATTTGTTTGTATTTTCATGTTGGCCGTGGATTGTATTATGGGTCTTTTAAGTTTTTTCATGTATGGGGTTCGGGAGTTGTTATTCTCTTACTGGTAATGTTAACGGCATTTTTAGGGTATGTTTTGCCCTGGGGGCAAATGTCTTTTTGGGGGGCAACAGTTATTACTAATCTTCTTTCGGCTGTACCTTATTGAGGGGTGAGATTGGTGGAGTGAGTGTGGGGGGGTTTTTCAGTGGGAAACCCTACTTTGGTTCGTTTTTTTGCGTTTCATTTTTTATTTCCTTTTATTGTGGTGGCTATGGTAGTTGTTCATTTGTTATTTTTACATGAGACTGGGTCAAGAATGCCCCTGGGGCTAAATTCAGATTTGCTTAGGGTGGAGTTTCATCCTTATTATAGATTGAGGGACATTTTGGGGGTTTTTTTTGTGCTTTGGGGGTTGTTTGTGGTTAGTTTATTATTTCCAAACTTATTGGGGGATTGTGAAAATTTTATTTCAGCTAATCCTTTAGTGACCCCGGTGCACATTCAGCCTGAGTGGTATTTTTTGTTCGCTTATGCGATTCTTCGTTCTATCCCTAATAAGTTAGGGGGTGTAGTTGCTTTGGTTATATCTATTCTGGTGCTTTTTTTTTGCGGGATGTTTGGTAGGGGGGTCGGGTCTGGTTCTTGATTGATATTGTGGAGGGTGGTTTTTTGAGTTCTTGTAGTTGTATTTTTTCTTTTGACTTGAATTGGGGCTCGACCGGTGGAAGATCCTTATGTTATTATTGGTCAGGGTTTAACTGTGGTTTATTTTGCGTTATTTTTAACGATGTGGGGGATTTCAAGGATTGTCTAGTTATAGCGGGTGGTATTTTGAAAGTATCTGGGTGGAGCGGGGCTCCAGTATAACTTAATCGGAAAATAGGATCAACTTAGGGGGAGATTTTTTAAAATTCGTTCAGAAGTTCGGTAAGGGGTAGTTCAGCGGAATGTGAAATAATACTATTAGTATAAGATGAATTTATATTGGGTTAATGAAAAGAGTAATTAGTATGCTTATAAAAAATAAAGGAAGACTTATAATAAGTTAAAAAAGAGGTTGGGAATAAGGTTGAGACAGGTGCCGGGGAAGGTTATGCTTGGGGGTTAAGCTAGAGTTGTAAGGTTGTTTTGCTTGGGGGGGAGCAGACATGAGAATAAGATTATACTGTAATATATATATATATATAATAATGAGGGGGGAGGGGGGTGTAGAGGTTTTGTGGATATGGGGATTTTTTGGTAAATTTATTATAAATATTGTATATTTTAGAGTTTTTAAGTTGAATAGTGGTGAGTAATTCATGGTGGAAGAGGGGTTAAAGTGAGAGAAAACAATATTTTAAGGTTGGGTGATATTTATTGATTGCGAGGGGTTACTATAGAGTTAGTGATTAATTAGTGAGAGGTGTTATGCTATAGTATAAGATTTTTCTGGGGGTGGGTTTTATGTAAAATATTTCTAAGTGAAAATATATATTCAGTAGATGGAGTCTGAGATGTGATTTTAATATTAAGGGGGATTCAGGTTTTCAAGCAAATGTTGTGCCAGCGGCTGCGGTTATTCAACTTGAAGAGTGAAATTGGGTGGTAAAATTGAAATGATTAATGATTGAGAGATTAAAAAGCTTATTGTTTTTAGCTTGTTGGTAAAAAATTGAGTTTGTGTGAGTTTTTTATTAAAGGTAGGTGAAAAATTTTTTGTTTAGTAAGATAAACCAGGATTAGATACCCTGCTATTTTTAAGAGAGAACTTTACCGTAGGAGTAATTTGATGAAATTAAAATAGGTTGGCGGCGTGCTGTCTGAAGAGAGGAATTTGAACAGTAGACGACAGCCCTCGAGTAGCTTATCTGATTTTAGTTTGTATATCTCCGTTGTAAGTGGATTTTTGAATAAAATTTTCTATGTCTTTATGGAAGAATATGACAGGTCATGGTGCAGCGTATAATCAGGTTGATTTGAATTA
>JAAFCF010007109.1:9641-22397 GCA_013389785.1 Helicorthomorpha holstii
TTGTAGATTGTATTTTACTATTCTTGGTACTTCTTTTGCATTTTTTTGTTGGTTTTCTTCTCTTAGCTGCACTGGTTTCAGTTGTAGTTGCAATTTGTTTAATTGTGGCAATATTTCAATTATTAGTATCACTATTTACCATTTATAAACAAAGTTTCTCACAAATATTTTACCTGAAGCACATGGTTTTACTAATTTTCGTTTTTCTAAAATTGAAATGTTCTTTGTTTTGGTATGACATTTTCTTTTACCATAAAATGTATCAGCCTCCATTTATATAAAATTCTGAAATTATTGATGTCAATAATAAAACAAAAATTAACTAAATAAACATAATACTTACAAGTAAATAATAAATGCCTTAAAAATATTAGAAAATTGTTTGGAAACACACTAAAACTTATGAAAACACACCCACATTGCACAATATTTAAAATGATCAGCTGTGAAAAAAATGACGTATCAGTGATGTCATGTGTATCACATGTGATGCATTGGACGTATGAGTAATAACTGTGTATCACATGAGATACATTTGGACGTGTGGAGAAAATAATTTTAGTTAGAAATTATATGAATCACTGTGGCTACATGCATTTTTTAAGCTTGCATCATGTAGCCGCTTTGCAGCTGATCTCAGAACACTTTTCCAAACATTTTTATCATCATGCATCACGGAGTATTCATACTTGATATTTTGGACGTGTGAATCATGAAAAAATTTAACATGGGGACATGGAATGGGTTAAGGGCCTTAGATTGAGAAGTTGGTCTAGATCTCTAGATTTTAGATTTAGGATCATCAGAAACCCATTTTGTAGCAGTAGTATCATGCTGGAGGGCTTTAGGATGAGAAATTGGTCTAGATCTATAAATTTCAGATTTAGGAGCTTCAGACGGCCTTTTTGTAGCAGTAGTATCATGCTTAAGGGCCTTAGGTTGAGAAATTGGTTAAGATATATAGTTTTCACATTTAGGAGCTTCAGACGGCCATTTGGTAGCAGTAGTATCATGCTGGAGAGAAATAAATTGAGACATTTGTCTAGATCTATAGGATTCAGATTTAGGATCATCAGAAGGCCATTTTGTAGCAGTAGTATCATGCTTGAGGGCCTTAGGTTAAGACATTTTTCTAGAAATATAGATTTCACATTTAGGAGCTTCAGACGGCCATTTTGTAGCAGTAGTATCATGCTAGACGAAAGGTTTATTTGCTAAATACGTGGATGTCTTACTTAAGATTAAGCAGGAATCTTCGGGGTGGCCTTCTTGGGTTCAGTGTGAAGCAGATAAATTAAATTATATAAAAAATTATGAACAGGTAGAAGGTATTAAGTTGGAAAAAGTTGAAAAAAATGTGGGAAAGAGGGCTATTGCGAAATTTTGTCTTAATTCTTTATGGGGAAAATTTGCTTAACGTGAAGATTTACCTGTTACAGTCTTGGTGAACGATTATATGACACTTGTTGATAAAGCGATGATAAAGTGATTACCGACGCAAAATTAGTCAACGAAAATAACATGTTGGTGACATATAAACATTTGGTAGAAGTGAAAGGGATTTCTGCAAAAACTAATTTAGTTATAGCTGCCTATACGACAGCTTGTGCTAGATTAAGGTTACAACTTTTATTGGATATAGTAATAGAAAATTTGCTTTACATGGATACAGATAGTTTAATATACATAGTACCACGTGGAATGGAAGATCCTTTGAAAGGGATGATTGGCAAAAATTTGGGACAATTAACTGATGAAATCGTTAGTAAAAACCCCCCGTCTACAGGTTGTAGTAAAGATGAGGAGAAGACGGAAGTTTATATTACGGAATTTGTGTGTGGCAATCCAAAAAATTACGGTTATAAATTGAGTAATGGGGAAGAATCGTGGAAGGTAAGAGGAATAAATATGAATTTTAGCACAAACGCTGATATAAATTATCAACTGATTAAAAGCATGGTATGTCAAAAAATGATAAGTGAAGAGGCGAAAAGGTTCGTTGTTGGTGATAAGATAAAGGTGAAACAGTTTAACATTAAAAGATGTAAATATACTGGTGATTTAAAAAGTCAAGTTTGTGATAAAACGTACCAGATAGTATTTGATAAAGCTTATGTAGATGGTCAATAAAAGGCTTGGCTATTTGGTTACTGATTGATTAATTTTTTGTTAATATAAACAACAACAATGGCATTATTAAAGAAGAAAAAGAAAAGATTAAGTCATCAGACATTAGAAAGAAAATGGAATTCACAATATTATGATATAACACGTCCGTACAGTTTGGGTTCTATTGAGCGTTTTAGAAAGTATATACGTCAACCAAATACGAAACGGTTTCAACAGTGGACACTTCAACAATACCCTTACAGTTTGCTAAAGCGAGTTAAACATAAATTTCTGCGTAATAAAACTCACGCTATTGGTATTGACCATTTATGGCAAGCAGATATTTTGGATATGCAAGGCTATTCTCAATATAATAATAAAGTTAGATATATTCTGATTGTTATTGATGTTTTCTCAAAATATGCATGGGCAAAACCTTTACTGACTAAAGGGGCTGTAGAGGTGTGCAAAAATATAGTTAAAATTTTTACCAATAATCATAGTGCACCTGCTAATTTTCATATTGATAAAGGAAAAGAATTCGAAAATAAACATGTACGCAAACTAATGAAAGATTATGGTGTAAATTTTTATACCTCAGTTAGCGATAAAAAAGCAGCAGTAGTGGAACATTTTAATTGTACTCTAAGAATGAAATTACAAATGTACGCCAGAAATAAAAACTCTTATTGTTATAAGCAAATTTTACCAAAGCTTATGGAGGGTTACAATAATACACCATCAAGGGTAACTGGTGATATGCAGGCTCAATTATTACAAATTGTCTCTATAAATATGCAGCGTCAAAACAATTTTGTTCAATTTTTTTATAACCTGCCACAGTATGTTCCCGTATGTTTGGATACTTTTCAAACTATAAAAATTGATTTACGTACCTATTTTGGAAGTTTATTTAATTTTGAAAACGGTAACAGTGAAATCAAACTGCATTTTAAACCTGTTATTAAGAATAAATAAAAAAAGTTTTTTTGTTAATATGGCAACAAAAAGAAAAAATTATGCCGGTGGTGATAAATTAATGTGTTATTATATGAAACAGTGTCATCAACGTCAAAGAGGTCGGGGGAATTATGCAGGTGTTCGTTTTCAACTTGGGCGAGGATTTGGTAGTTTTTTCTCAAACATTTTTAGGTGTCAAACACCTAAATTGGTAACAATATCTTAATTAATCCTCATATATTACAATTAGTTTTGCATGCGGGGCTCATTGTTTGTTTCATTTATTTAACCGATATAAAAAAATTTCTCCTACACATATTTTAAATCATTTATACACTACGGATTTAAGTTTAAATGATGAAATGGTAACGAAAATGTTATATAAAAAATATGACCCTCATAACGTTAAATCAACAACATTGTCGACATTAAAACAAAGTTGTACATGCTTTAAAAACTGTTCATTTTGTAATAAATCAAAATAGTAATATCAAAATAGTACACATAAAAAAGTTTACTACGTTATTGTAACGTGAACGATATTATAGCTAAGTAATTTAATATGCGTGTTTGAACAATATCGGGTTTCTCTTAACACTTTTACTTTTTTATCTACCTCCTCTTCCTCTTCTCTTGTATCACCCACTGTGCGTTAACATTACAATAATAAAACTTGTTTTTAAAAATTAAGTGGTTTAGTAGTTATTCATCATGACGTTAATAGATTACTACAGTTTTCACATGTGTGTTATATAGGAAGTAGTTGGAGGGGAGGGAGAAGCGAGAAATAATTGAAAAACCTTTTAACCTTTTTTTGACACCTCTTAAATTAATCAATTTAAATTTATGGTTGTAGTTATCTATCGGATATTTCTTCTAAAGTAAATAAAAAGCACCCTATTACTCCCCTTAACTTCAAAAATTTTAGCAATAAAAAGCCACACACACTGCACGTTTAATAATCATTTATTTTATAACGTTTAAAAGCGTAACAACTCTCTCTTAAGAAAAAATTTTTTTAAAAAAAAGTCAAACAAGAAAAATGAATGGCAAATATAATTATACGCCACAAAATGTAGCCGGATCTTCAATCCTACGACCAATGTTGACTCAACAATTTGGCGGCGGCAAAAACGGATGTTATACTACACCCGCTAATGAACTTTATCGATCCGTCAGCGATATGGAGGGTCAAATTGCTGGCTATAAAATTTTTGGATATAATCGAGGTTTAAAAGTCTATACCTATCAGCAACAAAAATTCCTGGAATTAAGAGCCTTGGAACGTGTTTTCAATTCAGCCACTAGTATGAGTGATGATGT
Organism: Helicorthomorpha holstii; assembly: GCA_013389785.1. Classification (NCBI taxonomy): domain Eukaryota; kingdom Metazoa; phylum Arthropoda; class Diplopoda; order Polydesmida; family Paradoxosomatidae; genus Helicorthomorpha; species Helicorthomorpha holstii. The sequence goes on from JAAFCF010007109.1 coordinate 14,034, forward strand.
GCCTCATCAAAGTGGATGATGTACAGGTCTAAACTTTACCCAAGAAAGTTGGGTACAATTAAAACAGCTGATACCCTTGATCGACCAAGCTTTTGCCATGCTGGATCCTAATGAAAACAAAGGCGGACCACGTACAGCACAGGCATGCAGTTTATATTTACTAACAGTGCCGGCCAAAACGATGAAGAGGAGAAGGAAAATCTACCACCTTTAAAATCCCACCAGCCAACACAAACAGTTCGATATCAACCTTTAGATGCCGCCGCTACTACAAACGAAATTTTATCGGATGCTGACACCGCAAGTCTGATAGATGACGAGGATGATAAAGGTTATGGAATAGCAGCACCACCAACAAAAACAAATCATAATGATGATAATCAACAACAATCTAAGAAAAATTTTAATGGTAAAAAGAAAAGCACCCCTCCTGTTGCTCGTGTAAAACCATATTCGGTAGAAAAAAAGTTAGTCACCACCAACATTGTGGACGGTAGTGGTGCCTCTACATCTTCTTCGTTAGGAGAGTCATCATCGACATCTAAAGGTGAAAATCGTAGTTGCCGTTATACAGCCTCTATTCGTCATGTTAGCAACAACAACAATCCGGAAGTCATCACTATCGATGATGATTAATTACTTAACTTGTTTTTTCATTTTTTAAAAAATAATAAGCAATATGTCAATTAAATAATTATGTAAACTTATATTTTAAAAATTTTTATATTATTAAATAAAAAATATGTTTTATTAATAAATAAAAAAATTTTTGTTTTTATTTTTTTGCGAGTTGATATTATAAATAAATCCTTTTACTTGCATTTTTGCAGGACCTACAGGATGTGGAAAAAACGGTAAATTTTAACAAAAGTTTTACATAAATCAAAAGAAATGATTTCACCGCCTCCTGTTAAACTTATTATATGCTATGGTAAATATCAACCTTTATACAACGATAAACAAGTTTGGGACAATTTTAAAAAAGTACAATTACACGAAGGTTTGTTGGACGAAATTCCTACGAATGATGATAAACAGCTAAAAACTCTAATTATTATTGACGATTTGATGATCGAGTGTCAATCTAATAAATTTATTTCAGATATGTTCATGTGATATATAGTCAATATATATGTTCATATAGTCCATGTGACAGCAAACAATGTCACCAGACTGTTGCCTATGTAGGAGAAGCTCTTTATCAGGGGTTACTTAACGAAATAAAAGAAAATTAAACGTCATCATGCTGCCTAACATTTTAGAAAATATTTATACGCGCGTTGGTGTGGGAGGTAGTAGTTCATGCACCACTGATGTTGATAATGGTGAAATATCACCCGTTAACCTTGACACACCGGCAGGTAGTACAACCAGTACCAATAAAATTATGTCAAATAATAATAATAATGTACAACAAAAAGAACCACAAACATTTAAAAAGTATTTAAAGAATTGCACCACACTATTTGCCTTAGTTGTCACCTTGACATTGGAGTTTTTATTTCTCGTTAAACTAATTAAATCAGTTCAAAGTGGCAGAGGACTTAATCAAGCAGAGGTTAATCATCTTAAAAAAACCATCCATTCCCTCGAATTAGTAAGAGAACAACATAATCAACCCTATCAATTTATAACCCCATACGTTCTACCCCTATTAAACGCAAACAATTATGGCTGCCCATTGTCGGCCACATGCAAGACGTCACCTACAAACGAAAAAAAATAGAAGAATTCTTCTCAATGACATCATCTAACCTCCCACTCTCTACACCCGCCGCCACGCCGCCGCTACCATCGGGGGGTGAAGGTTTCAACTTCGATGAAAGGTGGATCACAACACCCTCTCTTCCGCCTATCAGCACCCCTACAGGAATTAGAAATATTACGGTGTCACAAAAACCAACCTGAACAACAGGCCGCCTATTGTCAACGTTTATCACCTGCTGCTGTAGATAAAATGTCAGAATTTTGTCTTAATTATCGTAACAAATATATAGTTAAAAAAAGGGTTTAAGTCGTTTACATAAATATGGCAAAATTATTCGTCATTTATCAGAACCAAAGTTGTCACGTCCTCAGATACGTCAATTAATGTCACAGCATGGAGGTTTTATAGTTCCCTTAATCGGTATTTTAGGTCTTGCCATCGCTAGTTTAGCCTCATCGCTTATTCCAACACGTTAATTAAAAAATGGTACGTAAAATGATGCTTGTGGATGTAGAGGATTACAGAAAATTACGACAACATTTGCTGCAACCCTTAACAACTTCTGACAACATGCATAATAAAAAAGAAGAATTAGAGGAAACAACATCAGCAACAAATTTACGAAAATTCGTAAACCCTACCGTCAATTTAGGTGTTACACCCTCACCCCTAGAACAGATACTTTATAAAACACAACTACAAATTTCTAAGCTTTTAGGAAAAAAATCCAAATTACCTTTACACTATCGCATGCAACAGTACCACAAACTAGTGGAAAAATTTAATCAAATACTCGAACAATTACGTCAAAACGAACATACTTTAACGTCAATAAAACCTTCAGCAGTAAGTGAAGAGCAAGCGTCGCCACTTAACCCCACATTTAACACAACGCCAGAAAATGTGCATCCATCTCCGCCGCCAAATATTTACTCTACAACCCTACCATCCACTTCTGCAACAACATCAGCAACTTCTCGACAAAAAAAGAAAAAAAAGAAGAAATCTGTTGAAATCCTTCTTACACCCATACCTTTAATGTTATCACTGGACAGCTCTGTATCGTCATTACCTTCAACATCACAACAATCCATCGCCGCAAAATCAGTATCACCACCCGCTACACATACACGTAGCAAAACTAAACTTAAACAACAACAAAAAAGAATACAAAAAAGAGGAGGACGAGGTCTAAAACAACTTTTTGGACGACAAAAACCCTTTGTACCTACTAAAAAATGGCCAATTTATAATAATCAAAAATAATATTAAAAACATTGGTATTTTTTGGGGGAATATCATTTTTTTATTTCTAAAATGATAATGAGGAAATACATGATGATGTTTTTTTAATTGTAAAAAAATTTATAATAATAAAAATTATATTTTTTCTTATATAATCGCGTATTATTATTTTTAATACAAAACAAAAAAATTAAATATCATAATCATCGGATGCATGAAATAAAAAATAAAAAGCAAATTTAGTACACAAATATATGGTAAGCGGATGATACATTAATTGTCAATTGTCGTCATTTCTTCTTCTTCATTTTTCCTGGCTATTATCGTCGGCGCTTTTTTTATAAACTTTACTCCAAGGTTCGTCATATGATGATTTCTCCGATATCGATGGCGACAAGGGAGGAGGAGGAGGAACATTTAAAGATGTAGTAACATTTTTACCACCGTCAACAGTTCCGTCCAAAGTATTACCACCGCCAGTTGACATATTTAGAGGAGCAGGTAACCATGAAAGCACCTCATCTTCGGCTCGTAAATTTGAGTTTTGTCCATCATCACTCCAATTATAATTCTCCAAATCCGGCCAATGATATCTATTTCCATCCACACTTTCTTCCACATCCTTTAACGTTGCCTTAAGTAACTGCACCATACCACCAGATTCATAACAATGCAAGCGCATATAATGATGAACTCGTTGCACCATAAAAAATAACTCAACAGCCGTCAATGCGCAATCTTTGAATTCTTCCAACAGTCCGTCGTAATTTTCATACTCTTTACACAATTCGCTTATCATCTCCTCCACAGAACAACGTTCTTTCGGCGTAATTTGCTGTACATATTTTTCATGAAATTCTTCCACCAAATCGATAAAAATCGAGCATATAAAAATGGCACATTTTCAGGCTGTATTATTGTATTCTCACCATTTTGCATACGTCCGTTAATCTCCGCAAAAATTTCATCCTCTACCTGTCGAAATAATTTTGCCAAATAATGGCAGATGATGAGGCCTCCACGTTTGACATTCATATAATCGTCATCTTCCTTACAAATATAAAAAAACTCCTTAGCTTTCACCTGATATTGTAGTCGCTTGTCCCAAGAATCCAACGGAACGCAATCGTTAGCATCAAAAGACTGTATTATGCCGCCCTTATATCCGCACACCATATATTTGTACATGTTTCGAATTCTTAACCATCGACTTTGATCTTCTTTCTTCAAATACTCTTTATCGCTATGAAAATACGCGCTAACCACCGTTAATGGTTTAACTTTTAACCCATACGCTCTAATATTATCATTCGTTTTGTTACTGCTAAAAGTTGTTGAATAAAATTTACTCTTTTCAGCCACCAACTCCAACATTTGATCAATTAATACAAAAACTAACGATATTAACAACTGCTGTGCTCTGCCGATCGTAATATCAAAACGATGTGGACCCATCATAACGGACACTTTCTCTATCTACCACTTCTAACTATTATTATTATTATTCAGCAAGCAACATATACAAAACGTTCACAAAAATAATTTTTACAAAATCACTTGAGCAAATGCTTTTATACTTTTTCTTCATACTTTATTTTTTTCTATATACCACACATCATAGTTAAAACATGCCCCTCTTCTGTATATATTTTTCTTCTTTTTATTTGATATATTATATTTAAACTTTTAAACCTTTCTTCCTCTTTTTCTCTCCCTTCTCACGCATCCCATGTAGCACAAACCCATCTATACCACGTTAATTGTAGGTGTCACTTTCTGTGAAAACAACGTTGCATTTAAACGTTGAAATGTAGGTAAATGTGTCTAGTCCATAGGAAGTCGACTAAACGTTTACTTTTAACAGCCATTCAAAGTAGAATGGTGGTTAATACAACCAATCTTGCTGACCCCAATTTTTATTGCTGTGTGGAATCAGCGTCGTATGGTGGTGGATACAACCATCCATTTCCACTTATTATGTCTGTTATTGCGTGTAATCCTATTAGGTTACCCTAATAGAATTACTTTGAAATATAAATGACAACAAATACACAAAATAACATTTAAATTACTTTTATTAAAAAGTGTTTTATTACAAATAATAATTAGAAAATTGAAAAAACTGTAAACTGCTGAAAGTCATTGGTGATTTACCATTTGGAATGCCATCCATCATAGAATTTTGGTGTTAACATCTTACAGTTAATTGACCTGAAATGTAATAAGAAAAATAAAAATAATTAGTCAAAATGAAAACAATTAAAGGTGTGTTATCAGGTTCTATATGTTCTAAGATAGATTGTAGTCCCCTGTGGCATTACACTTTTTAAATTACATGACATGTAATTATATTTTTAAACGAATATAATAAATTAAATTTGAATTTGCCTGAATTTCAAGTGCATAAAAGTAGACATTTTTTCGAGTCTTTGAGTGATGTTTAGTTGAAAGGATGGGAATGTAAGTTAAAAGATGTATGTAGATGTGTATTTACGTCTGATAATTTTGTATTTGAGAAATGATTATTTTTACTTAAATTTGCTTTTTAGTCTACTCTATTGAAATTGTGACAAATTGGTTTATTTCAGTTTTCACAGAAAGTTATTTCAATTATTGTAGGATCAATATTCTCAAGCTAACTATTAACTGTCAAACTGATATCGATTTTCTGAAATTAATCCAAAATGTATCAAATTTATTTTGTTATCTAGATGAATTTGTTTATGATAATAAATCAGTAACCGTAGTTAATAATACATATCGTTTACATGAAAGCTTAAAACAGAGTTGCTAAATTTTAATCAAACTCGAATTTAAGTCTGAATATATTTGAATGAATCATTTATTTGAATCATATTCGAATCAATATGAAAATGAAGATATTCGAATCAAAACATGAATCAATTGAGTAGCAAATAGCAAGTTATTTATGTTTAGCACAAGAGCATTATTACACTACGTACTTAGTGGTTTTAGCGATTTGGAAAGTAATTTCAACTTCTCAATCAATCTCAGAAGATTACTCGCGCCACCTAGTGTGCCAAATTAGACCGCCGCTATTTGAAATTGACGTCTACATGATTACAGTACGTTCTGACCACATTATGTTTGTGAATTTACTTCAGACTTTGAAATCACATTAAAATTCATGAACTCCACCAACTAGGTAGTGTAGTAATTCTCTTGTGCTAAACGTGAATAACGTGCTATTTTCACTAATCACTTGATTCATATTTGATTCGAATATTTTCGATTCCATTTTATTCCATATTTTCGATTCCAAGAATAAATATAATAATAAAGAATTTGTTATTACCTTAGAATTTAATGAAGATGTTGCACTTGTCTACAGCACACTATTTCCTATGCACACGATTGTCTTTGTTGGAAATCAATGTTTGCTTAGAGTAGTCCGTTAGTATTTATAAATTTAAAAGTATTTGGAACAGTTGCTATGTAGCATATTTGTGCTACGTAGCAAAATATGTTGGCTACAGTTGTAGGGTCATTACAGGTTTTACAGCCACGTTGACAATAGGTGAAGATCACCATGTTGCATGGCCCATTAAATAAAAAAAAATGTGGTCAAAATATGGGGGTTAAATAAAGGCAGTATTCACGTTATCAAAGCAACAAGTCAATAAAAAATTCTGTTGTTGAATAATATACGTCCAACAGTAGTGGTTAGAACGTCTTTAATTATCTGGTTAATAAACAAACGTCAATAGCACGTGAAAATCATTTTGTGTGCTGCCTGGGATGTCACCAACTCCCCTCTTTTATTTTTATTAACATCCCATAACAATTAAAATACCTATATCCCATTTCGTTTTTCTTCTGTAGATATTTCAACAACACTTAGCTAACTGTCGTAAGATTAAAAATATTTTTAACCTCACACATGTCAAAACGCTTTTAAACTTACCCCCTTTATATTTGTACATATTTGTCCGTCAAAACAATATCATGGTAACAATAAACCTTTTTTTCTTTTTTTTTAAAAAAAGTAATTTCACTATTTTTTTAAAAAATAATTCTCTTCCCCCCTCTTTTTTTCTCTTCTAAAAACACTTTGCATCTACAAAACTATAAATTCAAAAATTGTTTACACCGTCACCTTATTTCAACAGATTTTGCGTGGTGTTAAACATCTTCCTCAGAAAAATATATGTATAACTTTTTTTTAAAAAAATGGTGTTAACATTAGAATGGGCTCCGCTTAACAATCAAGCATTTCCTCCAACCTGCTCAACTCCATACTTGGCCGGCTTAGATCTGTACTCCTTCGTAACCTGTCACATTCCCCCGGTGAAATTAGACAAATCAACACAGGTATCGTTATCTAATTACCCGAAAATTGTTACGGACGTATCGCCGATCGAAGTGGATTAGCGGCAAAAATGGTATTCACGTATTAGGAAGCGTAATCGATCATGATTACACCGGCGAAATCATCGTTATTCTAATAAATTTAAGAAAACAAAATTTTCTAATTAATCAAGGAGACAGTATTGCCCAACTTATATGCGTTTATACATGCATCATACCGCACAACTATAATGCCCTTATTCTTCAAAGAAATACCTTTCGGGGTAAACGAGGATTGTCATCTAGAAACAACAACAAACGGGTACCCCCATCAAAGTTTTACAGCAAAAAGAAATCGTCAAACCTGTTCAAAATATGAAATTGGTAGGAAGACGTAACAACAACAAAAAAAGAAAAACTAACAACAAAAACAACAAAAAATCCACCAAAATTGAACATAATAAAAATGTTGATAATGATGATGAACCTGTTGATTTATCACCCACTCTGACATCGGGTGAAAGTGAGAACATACATGTCGACATAATCGAGCTACCAAATCTACAAGAACTAAGTAACTTCATTCAAGAAACACAATTATTTTAATATAAAAATAAAAATTTTTTAATTACGTTACAACATATTATTTTTCAATATAACAAAAAAACATATAACCACTTTTTTTCCAATGTAAACACAAACGTATAAAGCGCTTATTATTTTTAATGCAATAAAAGACTATAACTGCTTGTTATTATTTTTCAATGTAAAACGAAATGTATAACCGTCTGCTTATTATTATTTTATCGACATTAAAAATATTCAATGCAATTAAGCCTTTTCTAGTATATTTTTTAAACGTTTGACAAACGCTTTTAGGTAACCATTCAGGAAATCGAATTTGATTTTTAGCCAACGCAATATTACACAACTCTTGTAACGACGGTAATGATGTATAAGGTCTAAAAAGTAATTTTATAGTAAAATCATGACTCAACGGAAGCCAATGAAATATTCCGTATTTTATAATACAACATGTCAAAATTTCTGATGACGAAAAAAACGACACATTATACACATAAATCTGCTTATCCACAATGCAA
>JAAFCF010007112.1:15682-35333 GCA_013389785.1 Helicorthomorpha holstii
AAAAGGAAGTTTTTGAACATAAGTGGGCAACGTGAGTCTGTCAGACACATATGTTTAATAGGCAGTTGTAGACTCACTGGTGCCAGTTTTTGCACTAAGCACACTAATTTCCTGTTGAAACATGTTGTAACATGCATAAATATTATTCAGTATACAAAAACAACAGTACATATTTACATTTTAGTCAGTGGATAGTAGCATTTGGTGAGTTATTTGATTATCAACAAATAAAGTTTATCACTAAAGTTATCAACCACACACAAGGTAAAACTTTACAAATTATTTCTATTTACAAAAAAATAATTCAATATATTTTATTACAAGTTATAAATATGGGAGATAAGAGACAACTTATTTCTCAAAATGAACTTCAGGAAGCTCTTGAAATATGCTCAAATTCATCTGTTAGTGAAACTTTTGATGAAGTGGATTCAACTGACTTATCTGACTATGATTTTGAAGAAGAAGCATCTGAAATTAGTGATACAAATGATGAAGAAGAAGAAACTAGTAATGATACAGCTAAAATTATGAAATCTAAAGATGGAAGTTGTTGGTACAGTGATCCCCCACCTGCCAGTAGAACAAAAATACATAATATTGTCAAAGGTGCTCACAACAAAGTTATTTTGCCACCTGGAAAAATCTTGGAAACTCCTTTAGATGCTTTGATGTTGTTTTTGGACTGTGACATACTAGAAGATATTGTAAAATTTACTGACAGACATACTGAATCATGGCAAACCACTGATACTGTTGAAATGTCAGCATTTTTGGGATTATTGATCACTGCTGGACATTTGAAGAAAAACAATACAAGTTATGAGATATTATGGAATCATCTATATGGTCCACCAATCTTCAGAGCAACTATGGGACTCAAAAGATTCAAAGCTTTACTAAAATTTATAAGATTTGATGACAAAAACAGCAGAAGTGAAAGAAGAAAAAAGGATAAATTTGCACCTTTTAGAGACATTTGGGAAAAAATGAATCATAATTTAGGAAAATATTACATGCCAGGAGACAATTTGACTGTGGATGAACAATTAATTCCATTTAGAGGTCGTTGCTCTTTTGTACAATACATGCCATCCAAACCAGACAAATATGGGATGAAAATTTGGTGGTTATGTGATTCAAAAACATACTATCCACTAAAAGGAATTCCATATTTAGGAAAAGAAGGAAAAACAAAAGCAACAGGTTTGGCATCACAAGTTGTTGAAAAATTAGTAGAGCCTTATTTGAAAACCAACAGAAATATCACATTTGACAATTATTTTACTGACTTTGAATTGGCAAGAAAATTATTATCAAAAGGTTTGACAATTGTGGGAACAGTTAGAAAAAATAAAAGATTTGTCCCATCAAATTTTTTGCCTCAAAAATCTCGTCCAGTCAACTCAACATTGTTTGGTTTTACAAAAACTGCAACTTTGGTCTCATTTGTGCCTAAAATAAATAAATCTGTTATTCTTCTTTCAACAATGCATAACACCAAAACAGTTGACCAGCATTTACAAAAGCCAGAAATTATATTGCATTACAATGAAACAAAAGGTGGAGTGGATGTTTTAGATCAACTTGTTCATGAATATATGAGCAAAAGACGTTGCAATCGTTGGCCAATGGCATATTTTTTGAATACTATTGATTGCTGTGCTGTAGCTGCTTATGTAATATGGGAAATTGTAGAGCCAAACTGGAATACAAACAAAAATTATAAAAGAAGATTATTTTTGTCTTCAATTGCTGAGGAACTGGTGCTGCCTCAAATTAGAAGAAGAAAAACTAACTTTGGTATTCAAAAATCTACTGTCAAACTTATTACATCATATCAAACTGCTGTTGGGGATCAAACAGCTGGTCCAAGTACTGAAATTGTTGAACCACCAATCAAAAAAAGAAGATGTTATATTTGTCCATCAAAAAAAAGCAGAATGCAAAAACAATTTTGTAAGAAATGCATAAAAAATGTTTGCAATGAGCATTCAATTACACTTTGTTATAATTGTAAATAGTTAAATTCGGTTTTTAAAATTTTTTAAACTTTATAATCTTTATAAAATAATTGCTAGATAGTTGTCACTATTTCATTACACTTTTAATAAACATTTAATTTGCACCAGTTAATTTTTAAACGTCATTTATAGTGCATTTTCGCATTTATATCAATAGGAGTCTAACAGACTCACGTTGCCCATTTTTTTCACTAAAAGACGTTGCCCGGAGAAGGGTTAAAACATATAAAACCTTTTGTGCAATTATAAGACATTTTCCATATGATTGCAACATAGACATTTAAATTTACTAAAAGATCCATGACACTAGAATAAGTGGAAAATTACTAAAACAAAAGCTTAACAGAATTTTAATAAGATCCTGTTGCACCATCAAATATTTTAAACTAAACAAAGGGTATATATCTTTAGTAATAACCAATAGGAGTGAAACACTTGGCCCCAGTAAATCCAGCCAATAAAAGTTGCTGATTTAAATTGTAACCATATTTGGTCATCCCAATAGTGGGAGTATAAAAACCCAAAAAGTTTGAGCACTTAACACACTCATTTTTGGGCTCAGCTATTCACTAAGGAAGATCCTGTGGTTTTTGTTTTAAGAAGTTTTTATTGAAAACTTTGTCTTTTAATTATTATTAATTTTTATAAAATTTTTAACAAAAAATAAATTCTTGGTTAATTAAAAAACTGTGAGTGGAGTGAATTTTTAAATTGTGCATCCTCCAGACTGATCAAGAAAACATCAATAATTCTTCAAAATGCTAGTACTAAGTGAATTTAGTACTTAATTTTATTTCTTCAAGAAAAAGGAAAACTAAAAGGTAAGAAAATCTTGTAAATATATTTTAAAAATGTAATAAATAAATTTTGGGAGTAGAGCCCAACAAAGTTACTACATTTCAGCTCTACTCTCACAAGAAAAATTAACTTAATTCAAAATCTAGGTTTTAGGGCTTTCTAACTTCAATAATGATTTACTAATAAACTAAGTATTTGAAATTTTATTTAGATATGTAATTTTGATGTTTAAATTTTATAGAACAGTCATTGCTCTTAAAAACATTTATAATTTAAGTAAAATTTATTTTTAATTGTCCAATCCTAGTTGACCGGGTTTTTTCATGTTAAAAAAGTAAATACGTTAACACTAATTACCCCACTAAGTCGGCATGATGATTACGAAACAATTCTAAGTAAATTTTAACCTAAACTTAAATGAAACTGAACAAATAATATGGGTAATAATTAGAAATAAATATTAAAATCAAATTTAAATAACAGTTGAATTAAATTTACATTTAGTTAAAAAACTCAAATCAGAAAATAAGCCTTTTTATGAACATCTTAATACATAATGTAATGTTTCTTTTCTTCATGAAATTGTATTTGATTTCTTAATTTTTATTTTTTTTGTAAATTAATTTTTAACTATTAAAATTTTTTGTTAAAAATGTAAAATAAATTTTAACTATTATATTTTTTTTTAAATTGTTTTGGCTTGTATTGACTATATTAAATTAAATTTTTCCTTTACTTATAACTTCTAATCTTTAACTGTTAGTTCTAATTTTTATTTTAATATTTTTTTATTTTAAATTTTCTTTATCAATTTTCAATTTCAATTTTCAGTTTTAATTTTCATTTCTAATTTTAATTTTTTAATTTTCAATTTCCATTTTTTTTTATTTTCAGTTTTAATTTTAATTTTTAAATTTCATTTTTCAATTTTTTTTTGTTTTTCAATTTTCATTTTTAATTTTAAGTTTTAATTTTCATTTTCAAATTTCATTTTTTCAATTTTCATTTTCAATTTTCATTTTTTAATTTTCATGTTTAAAATTTTAATTTTTTATTTTTCATTTTTTAATTTTCGTTTTTCAATTTTCATTTTTCATTTTTCAATTTTCTTTTTCAATTTTCAATTTTCATTTTTCAATTTTCAATTTTCATTTTTTAATTTTCATTTTTCAATTTTCAATTTTCATTTTTCAATTTTCATTTTTCAATTTTTATTTTTCAATTTTCATTTTTCAATTTTCATTTTTCAATTTTCATTTTTCAATTTTCATTTTTCAATTTTCATTTTTAAATTTTTATTTTTCAATTTTAATTCTCTACTTTCATTTTCATTTATAATTTTTATTCTCAATTTTCAATTCCAATTTTTATTTTTAGTTTTTAGGTTTTCTTTTTTAATTTCATTTGTTTCTAAATCTTAATTTTTAATTTTGTTTTTATTTATTCTTATTGTTTTAATCTTTTTATTTTTAAATTTTTTTTTGTTTGTTTAATTATTTTTTTTTGTTTTAAAACATATATTTTTAGTAACTATATAGATAAGAAAACACAAAAAGCTGAATACACAGCATTTAACAAATTTTATAACCAAGCATGGGCAGTAAACCCTAATTTGGAGTTATGGTTTAATTCCCAAATTTATTATACGACTACAGCCTAAACAATTTAAAAATTAGACATTGGAAATTTTTAGTTTAAATTAACTTTTATGCAAAACAAACCATAACAAATTCAATTTTTGCATTATTTCAAAACATAAACTTATAAGGGATTTATTACTAAATTAATTTTTTCTTGAACTTTTTGCATCCCTGCCAAATTCCAATGGATGTTGTCAACAGCTCCATTACCATAAACTCTAGTTTTTTTAAATAGAAATTATGAAACTAAGTTTTTATCACATTTTGCATATCTTAATTGATTACTTCTCATAGTTTTCTTCTCTAAGGCGATTTCTTCGTTTTTCAAAGATATGTTTGACATCAATGACTATTACTTTGTCTAAAACAGAATAAAATCATAATTACATCTCTAATTTTTTTGTATTTCAGCAATATTATACACACCATTAGACAATGTCAACAACCACTTGTTGAATTCATGTATTTTTTTTTCTATCATCTGCAGTCCACATTTTCAAAATTGGAGGCAAAGTTAAGATAATTATTTGATCAGATGTTGTAAGTAATAGGTTTAACAATCTTTGCATGTCAGTCTTCATTGTGTTAATATTACAGTTCTGACAATTTAGATACTGTATGTTAGATTAAGTTGAACATATTTTTTTATAATTTTTAACTTCTCATTACCTTCAACAAGTTATTTGTACCAGCCATTAGAAGAACTTTGGTGTGAATCTGACATGACTTTACTCTGACATGACTTGAATTCAATTTGTTTTATTGTGGCTCCTGAAATTGTTGTTGAAGATGGATATCCTAAAATATAAATAACATTAAAAAATGATTTAAGTAAATTATTGAAATTGTATTTACCTAAAGTTTTCCAACTAATGCCACCTATTTTATTCATGAATCTTTTCAACATACTATCTCCAACCACTTGGAAATCATGATATCTAATATAAAAATTATAATTAGTTTAATGAAATAAAATCATATAATCAATAGTGTGACAATGAACTCGTATAAACAGCTGTTATACCAATACTAGTTAAGATATTATCCTACCTATAAAAATTCATGTTACTTTATAGCACAAAAACCACCTATTTTATGTAGTTTGACCACATTAATTATTTTACAAATGTGTGGTGAGCTTTTTTTCTTCTACTTGATTATTGACAGAATCTCTGTTGCTCCATTTAACCTTAAAAAAGGGTTTTGTTTTACTGTTGTACAATCTTTACTTTTTTTTGGGAAGGGGGTCATCACTGTAAAGGGGTATCTCAAAGACTCTTTTATTAGGGTCTAATGAATTGTCTTTCTCATTCCAAAGCATTGTGGTCCCAATACACTATTTTATTAACATGATAACTACAGTCATTTGAAGTGTACATGTTCATGTCTGTGTGTGTCTTTTGAGAAAACTGTTTATTTTTAAGATTTGGTGTTATTATTGAAGTTTCAATTTGAAGAAAATTTATTATTTCTGTTGAAATCACAATTTGTAAAGGTAATTACAAATTTACTTTCATAAATATTGCATGTGCAATTATATTTGCTGTTTATTAAATGGTATGCAAATGACAATATCAATTACAGTCGAGCCCCTTTTACATTTTTTTAGAGTAAATTTTTTTTTTTTTTTATTTGCCAACAATGATGACAAAATCAGTATTAAGATCTCCAAGATCACAAACGAGTTATATCTATATCGATTACTTCTCTTGTAAGAGAGGACGCAAAATGTTTACATTTTTTTTGATCTGGACAACAATGCATCGACTCAAGTGTTTATTCCAAATACGACTTAATATTTCCCCAGGTGATTGGCAAAAATGACTAAAGTATGACTTCTCCATAGTATTTTTTAGCAAGTTAGATCGAGTTAATCGTTCATCTTTCACCTGCAGTGAAAAACCCCCCTTGCGAATCAAAACATGAAGTGGAGTCATCATACTCTGCGCAATCAACTCATTGGGTTTCAACAGTCCCATCTTCCGGTACAATGGTGTGATGTGGGCTGAGGAAGGGTATCCAAATGCCACTCTCATCACTTCGTTTAATGCTCTATACAATAAATCAATAGATTTTTTCTTATGTGGATAAGCCACTAAACTAACGTAAGTCAACAGTGGGTAAGTCAGGGACTTAATCAATTGAATTTTTGCCAAAGTAGTCAGATTATTTTTAAACCTTCTAAAGACGTAAATCAGTCTTCGCAGCTTAGCCGCCACCACCTCCGCATTTCCGTGAAAGTCAAGGGGCCGGTCAAAGACAACACCCAGGATGACAATTTGCTGTGATGGACTTACATAACTGTCTCCCACCTTCCAACTATGGGCATCAAAGGCAATTTCGAAGGCCCCAGGTCCCACAGCCCACAGGATGTACAGACATGGATCTACACTCAAACCAACCTCCCACCTGTCTCACATCCCAATCCAAGATATTACCCAGCTCAATCATGCTAGTGTCCCTATCAATAAAATAAATTAAGTAGACGTCATCGGCATAGAAAACTCGCCTGTGGGCCCGAAGGTCCAGCCCCACTAATGAGTCAGTTGCCAGAATGTAAAGCAGCGGGGCCAGGGAGGAATCCTGGGGCACCCCCCCATTAATTTTCTTTTTCTCTGAACTAAGGCCATTAGCGGCCACAAATAAAAGCTTTTTTAACTGATAGATATTTAATATGTCAAAAGCCTTAGACCCCAAGTCTATCTCACTAAGTTTGTTCAAAATACAATGAGTGGGCAGAGAGTCAAACGCCTTTCTGACATCAAGAGCAGCCACCACCACACTGCAGCCTCTCCCCCTCCCCTCTGCTATCAGACTTCTGATGGTCTCAATGCAGTCCGCTGTGGAGCGGGCTGCACGGAAACCATATTGAACGTCTGGCAGAAGCCCCAGGCGCTCAATGTAAGAGCTGAGATGCTCACAAAGAAATTTTTCTAGCACTCTACCCTCTAGGTCGAGCAAGGAGATAGGTCGGTAACTGGCTGGCAAGTGTTTAGGGCCGCTCCTCTTGTATATAGGCGCTACTCTTGCTGTTCTCCACTCCTCAGGAAAAAATCCCTGTTTAATTAATAAATTATAATACTCAACTAAGGCCATTTTCCAACGAACTGGCAGACCCCTAAGGGCCGCCACAGTCACACCCCCGGACCTGGAGCGGAATCAAATATCATACCCCCAGAACTCTCTCATAGTCCAGCAAAGTCATCATTGGGAAGTCAAACCGGCCCCCCTCCACAGCGTCAACACTAACAGGTGGGACAGCAACAGCTGAAAAAAAATCACCAAACAAATTTAAATTGTTAATGTCAAGAAATACCTCTGAGCCCCTGCCTAACTCACTGTTTAACATCTTCCAAACATTATTTTGATCCTCATTAATAGCATTTACATAATAAGACGATTTTTCAGTTCGAATTAATTTCTTAAATTGCATTTTAAGTTGTTTAATTTGAGCAGCGTACCGGGAATCAGTTACTTTGTCAGTTTCAGCATGTTTTATCTGAAAAAAGAAATTATTCGACTAAGTCAGCTTTTCAGACCACCATTTTTTTGGTTTGATTGTGGTGGGTCTTTTTAACTTAGTTTTACTACTTGTTTTCATGTCTTGAAAGAGTTTCAGAATATTTACACCATGCTGACTTGGGTCAAATCTGTGGGATTCGCTCAGCTCTTTCCACTTTTCCCAATTGAACCTCTGCATAGTGTCACCAACCACTTTCACTTTATCTTCTTTTGTGGTCTTTAAAACCTCATATGTGATGCCACGATGATCCGAAATGTCCGGGTAATCAAGCAGATCCAGACAACGAATTTCCAAGCCCTTGGCCAAACACCAATCAATTGTCCGCTGTCCCCTGGTTGGACCACTGAATACAATTGTAGTCCCTGTCATCTCAAAACGTTCTCGAAGTATTCGGGCCCTCTCTGTTGTCTCCTGGAGGTCGAAATTTAAATCCCCCATTACTATTACTTTGTGATACTTTTCTAATTCATTAAGCAACATGTCAACTGACAATTCCAAGTCCCTATCAGGCGGTCTGTAATAACCGAGCACTATCACGTCACCTATTATCACTTTTATATATTCTAAACCGAAACCAGTGATCTCTTTGTGGAGAAGATCACCATTGAGATTCGCTCTGATGTAACAGACCACTCCTCCGGCATGGGAGGGTCTATCCATCCGCCAAAACGAAAAACCAGGAATTGCTATCAGGCCATCTTTGATATCCTTGTGCAACCAAGACTCAACTATCATTATAATGTCCCAATTTTCCACCAAGTTGAGTGCCAAAAGATCATCAAACACCCCAATAAGGGATCTAATGTTCCAGAGCAGGACCCTCAGCCCCCCGCTCTGGCTCCACCGGAAAGGGCTCAATCTCCCCAGGCGTTCTTCTGCGAAAGTAACGGATGGTGACGCCCAATGGCCAGATTTCATCATCAAAAACCCTCAGAGCGTCCTCCTCCGTCACTCTGACGAAAAAAGACCCAACACGACGACCTCCTCGATTCGGCAAATATTCGCATTGCAATACATTAACAGATTTACTTTTTAAAAACTGTGTAAGTTCAGTAGTATACGTCTCATGATGCAAACCTGCGATCACCAGTCTTTTAGAAAATTTTGCCACTTTCAAAGTTGAAGTTCCCAGACTGGCTCTTCCTCTTGTAATTATAGATTTATCAGTCGTTTTTGGCCCTTTTTGTCCTCCCTGCCCAGTCCCTGAAGATTCCAGTTAATTATTGATTTTGTCACTAGAAGTTTTCGTTTGTTTCGCTGCCACCTTCTCAGGTATGCTACTGGCTTCCGGCTTAGATGTAAAATGTTTTTGCCGCACTTGTTTCACTGCCCCCGCATATGTGTTTTGGTTTGTCAAGTTGTCTCCTTGATTATCCCTTGGAACTATATCACGATGCTCACAGTTTGCTGCTAATTTTTCCACCTGTTGTTGGAGGTTCAAAGTTAATATTGTTAATTCAGCCAATGTCAATATTCCCTGTTTAGGGTTGTCATCTGCGCAATCCGTTAATTTATTCGTTTTACTTTTGTGCAAAGTCTTATCTGGTGTATCTATCTGTGTACTTGTTAGTCTTCTTTTTAATTCTTCGCAAATCTCATCAAAAGTTTGAGATTCTTTTTTTGTGCAAGATTTTTTAGTCTTCACTTCCCCAAAAATGAGATTAAGCGTCTCTATTAATTCAGCCATGATACAGAATATCCACCAGTTATCAATCTGCACAAACAATACTCGCGATGGAGCCAAAGTCTATCACTCAATATATTTCAATGAAACTTCACTCAGTTAAAATACTCATAAAATATATATAAAAAGTAAAACTTGTTCTAATCAAAATGATTAGAGTCAATAATACGGTTAAAATAATAGTACTGTTAAAATACTGTGTCCACTAAATCAGGCCAGTACAAATCAATGTACAAAAAATCACAGAACAAATCACCGTCATCGACCTTCACAGTTTTTGTTAATCAACATAGTCGTGAGGAGCACATTTTTAACACGTCCAGTCAGTCCGACAGTTTTTAACGCGACAGTTTACTGTAAATCATATTTACACTCACTTATTCCATCATATTAAAATCATTTTTTAAATCATAATTGATACAAAATAGACATTTCAAAATATTACGCATTTTGTGCATTCATATGCATGTATGAATTTATGAAAAAGCGATGTAATTTTAAATTATTTTTATAAAAACAAACAATATATTGAATTTGTAATTGTTTTTATAAAAACATTAAAACTTATCAAACTTTTTTTGATAACTTATCTCTACATTTTCGCAGACGATATATGACATTTTTCATTTGGAGAAGCAAAATCAGTTCGTGTTAATGTGGAGTTTTACTTCGTGTTAACGAACAAAAAATGTATGGGAAAGCCTATACTGTAGTTTGAGACCGCAACGTTGCTTCATGTTAAGAAGAAATTCGTGGTAACGGCATTCATGTTAACGAGAATTCACTGTATTTTTAATGACCAAAAGAATAGAAAATGTAACCAAAATTGGTCTCAAGTCGATGGAATTGTTTTTTTTTACAATGTTGTTTTTTAAACTTTAAATTTCGTGCGATTTAAATTTGTTTTACGTTTGGGGTGTAAACTTTGTCGCATAAAAATTATTATTTTTATACATATCTCCTTCAAAGACAGATAAAGAAGAACTTTTCAGTACTAACTTAAATGTCATGATTTCATTGCACCGTACTTAAACAATGAAAATTTTGTAAAAGAATGGGATTTGTTTCTTTCTAAAACTAATTTTTTTCTTAAGTTTTTGATCAAATTGTAATAATTATTGTAATGTTGATAAATTGTGAGTGAACGTAGGCGCAATTAAGTATCTCAGTATGTTACTTCTAAGTTGTAGAGTGTCACAGTCGTTTAGGACACAATCAGTTTTTTTGCGCAATAAGTGTTTTGCATTGGCAAGTAATGGACCATCTGCATTTTGCACAGTAATTGTAACAATTTTAGAGTGGGGCCATTTACCATGAGGTTTACAACTATCATGTTTGAATTACCAAGAAAGGGAAGCAAAATTGAGTTTTTTTATATTTGAATGCCTTCTGGTCTTACTTATTATTCATTATGATATTGCATCCTCCTGTAACTAAACAGTTTACTATTTTATTGCTGGTTGTAAATATATAAAATCATGAAAAGATGCAATAATAATCTCTTATCTCTGATATTTGATGCTGTGACTCTTAAACTAGTTTGTCTTGAACTTTTAGTTGTTTGTTTTAAACTTGTTTTTTAGATTTGCAATTTCCATATTAATATGTTGTGTAGCATGGTGGGTAGATGTAAAGGAGGAGTACTATGTACAAAGTATAATAATAGTTGAAGTAGCAAGACTGTGTAATTGAAAGTCAAGAAGATGCGAGATGAAAAACCACCGGTTTTAAGGATCTTTGTACATGTAGTTCTCTTCATGTAAACTGATGCTTATTATTTTATTATTGCGCAGTTTGTAGCGGGGGCCGTG
This sequence comes from Helicorthomorpha holstii, assembly GCA_013389785.1. Taxonomy (NCBI): domain Eukaryota; kingdom Metazoa; phylum Arthropoda; class Diplopoda; order Polydesmida; family Paradoxosomatidae; genus Helicorthomorpha; species Helicorthomorpha holstii. Next base: position 27,163 of record JAAFCF010007112.1, read on the forward strand.
GCTGTGCACAGTTCGCTACGGTGTATGAGAGCGCTCGCAGTCTCTCACGGGGTCCTCGGAGGTATATCTGTATCCGAGGAGGAAGGTAATCAGAAGCCTTGGATGCCTACACAATGCGTCCGAGATGTCTGAGTTGACAAGAGTCGCATGACTGCGATGACAAAAAGTCTTAATACCCCAATATGACTAAGAGTCGCAAGACTCTGCTATGATGTCTACGAGGAGTCTAACGACTCCGATATGTTTGATGTCCGAGTACTCGGATGTGTATCTGAAGACTCGGATGTTGACGATGAGTCTAAGCGCTCTGACGTGGACGATGGATATGACTACCCTTGAGTGTACGCTTGAGAGTAACTAGACTCTTGAGCAACTTGTTGGTATCATATCTGCGTTGGTCTGATGCCTAAGATGTTGGATGAGTTACTAGACTCTTGGTGACACGCGTGTCACATCCTAGTCCTAGTAAGAGTAACTTCAGAGATGTAGCCTGATGCGCCGGGGCTGTCCGGTGATGGGGTCTAGATATCCGAGAGCTTACGTAGTGCGGGCAACCAATCTTGTATTGGTTGCAGTTGTAGGAGAAGTACCTGACTGTGAAGTCCCTAGCTCCCACAGTCCAAGTAGTTTGGTCGGTGTGTTGTGGGTTTGTGCCTAGTTTTTAGCTGCTTCAGTTACCAGTGTTCTGTTAGAGAAGGAATGGAGGCCAAACATTGTATACAATTAAATCTCTTTATTCACTTAATACAAGGAGCACTGTCAGCATGACAGTCTCTGTTAACTCTCTTTTCACTCTCTCTCTACCTAACAAGGTAGAGCCACTTATATACAAATTTAGAGGGGTTGGGCCTCTGCTGAGGTCCAATCCCACACAAGGATGAAGTTTAACAAAATAGGCTAACGAGCCTTCAATCAAATATATAAAAATAGCAAATATCACAATACCCTTGTAGGGGCCGCTGGTCCTACAAGGGGCTTAACAAAATGCATGCACAACATTGGCAACTGTCAGCATAAGGCTGACAGTTGATTAATGATTTAAATACCAACTTAAGTAGTTGCACAGAGGGCCGGCCTACAAGTTATGTTATTGAGGTTTTGCTAGCATCTTACAAATGCAAATTTTAATGCGCACTTATTATTTAATGATCATTATTAACTTTCTACGTATAATAAGTGCTGTAATAATTAAGATAAGATTAGTATAATGTATGTACTGTAAATGTAACAGGTAGACAGTTACTGCAGTGTGCATTGTTTTATTGCTTTTTGAAAGATTGGAATTCAGGGTTTGCATGAAAGTAAATACATAAATGAACAATTAAAAGATTAATTTAAAGCAAATTCAAAGTAACTAAATTGGCTGAAAATAATTAATTTAGCTGGCAATGATTAGGGTTTTTGTTTTAGAAATATCATTTGCTATTAATGACTGAAATGTAATCGTCAATAAATAAGTTTAATAATATGAACATATTAATTAATATCAGTTATGAATTTATTAAATACGTTTCTGTATTTGTATAGGAATTGAAGTTGCAATTCTCTTTTGCTTATTCGTGTGATATAATTTAAAAAATAATAATTGTAATTGTGGTTGTCAGTATACACTGGACGATAAAGTCATTTTATGAAGTATATCGAGTGATTTTCTAAATTAAAACAATAAAGGGCCAACTAAGAAACGAGACAACATCTTATCAGTTCCAATGACGAATTTTCCCGTTTCTTTTATCATTTGATAATAAATGTGCCAGTGAATAAACGAGACAAAATATTAAAAGTTTAAATGACGATTCGTCTTAGTTATTTATAGTAACAAAGTTAAACAGTGTCAGTAAATAAACGAGATTAATTCTCATTAGTTACAATGGCGACTTGTCTTTTGTTTTTTTTTATCTTTGACTTTTAGTGTTAACGGGATTTTGTGTTAATGAACACATGCAAAATATAATATATATAGACCAAAATGACATTTTTTAGAGTACATCATATCTAGAATCACTATTTACATAATATTTGAATCATTATTTACATCATAATAGATACGAAATTTGCATTTCCAAATATTGTGCCTTATATTCATTCATATGCACGTATGCATTTAAGAAAAAACAATGCAATTTTAAAATATTTTTATAAATGTGTCAATAAATAAACGAGATTAATTCTTAATAGTTATAATGGCGACTTGTCTCATTTTGTTTTTTGCTAAAAGTTCACTGTGATTTACATAAACTTGTGTAGCCTGACCCAACGGAGTTGCGTATGATTAAGTATGGTTGCTAAGGCAACAGATTGTAGGGAAGAGGTATAAACCTGTTTCTAATAGGGAAAGCAGGTTTCCCCCCTTTATTGTTAACCTTTATTCTCCTTCTATAGTAGTTTAGCCCAAAGGGGAAAATATAATTGGTTATGTCATTATAATATTTATGGCTCCACCCATTATTTCATGTATAAATTGGGCACTAAGAAGCCAGATTGAGAGCTTGGGAGGAGAGCTGGAGAAGAAAGCTCTCAGGCACCAGCCCAGGAGTAGTTAGGAGTTGAAGAACCTAACTGGCTACCTCAGGGGCCCAAGCACCGAATGCTGTAACCGAAACCTAATAAAGAGAAGTTATATATATATTAAATACATTGTTTGTTTATTACGCTTGTAAATATTACAGTAACCACCGGTGAACATTGTGAACATCATAACAATGTCTTCCTTAGAGAACAACCGCATCAAAAAACACCAGACATAAGCTGTGAGGCACCAAACCGAACCTACAAGAAGTGTGGCACCGGAGGTTGCAGTAGCACCACTGGGTCAGCACCAAGCTAGTGAGTGTAAAAACTTGGGCAAGGACTGATTTAGTGACGCCGCCGTGATTGCCCCCTCTACACTTGTTATTGCATGAGATTGCTTGAGATGTTGAAATCAGATTACAATTCGCTAAATCGACTAACTAAGTAGTGTAGTAATTGTCTCGTGCTAAACGTGAATAACTCCATATTTTCACTTGATTCATGTTTTGTTGGAATTTGATTTGGGCACATTACATCATTAGCATGTTAATTGTCATTCACCCCTAGTGGTCAGTATCGCAAACTGACCTCATGCAATTGTAAACTGCTTACTAGACAGTTGTCGTCTATCAGTCACAGCAAACAGTCATATCTAACAAACTCTCTTCCAGATTGCATTACGCAATAATTATACAACGTAAATAAAACAACAATGTAAGCTTCCACTGAAACTCTTTATTTATCGGATCCACATGGGGAATTTAATTCCCACATGTTTTGATTTGAATATCTTCATATTTGATTCAAATATTTTCGATTCAGATTTATTGGAATATGTTTTCATGTTAAAATCAGAGCATGTAATTGAAGAAAACAGTGGTTCCCAAGCTTTGCTAAACTGCTAGGAACTATTGTAAATAATAAAAACATTGGCAATATGAATATACAATCAAGTCCACTTAATATGGCTCCTTATAAATAGTCTATCTAATTTGATGTCCACTTTCTATTATGAAATCGCGCATATTTGTTAATGTCATTTTGGCCAATGTATATTAGATTTTGCATATGTTTGTTAACACAAAAACCCGTTAACACAATGAAACATCTTTTGGCCTAGCGACTTTGTGTTAACAAGAATCCACTGTAAATTGTTGAACTTTTTCATACAGTGGCTTTCTGCAGTAAATCTTCACAATTACAGAGTGCTTAAACTACTTGTGCAATAAACTATAACATGTTATTATCTCAATTTTGGATTATGTGGTCAATAGTGGGTTTACTTGAATTTAAGGGGGCTGCTTTGTAGATGTAGTTGTAACAATGGCAGTAGTTAGGGTCCTAGTTCTTGCAAGCCAATGAGAGAGCTCCTTTTAGGCGTGCAGTATGAAAAGAGCCAATGAGAGAGCTTAAAAATTAAAAAGGACCAATGGTAGGAAAGCAATAAAAAAGGGCGGTTACGGGGCAGAGTCGATATTATTTAACATGGGTTATTTTCAATACTTCTACAAAGTATCAAAAAGGTTTGATAGTGGGAGGAGTCAAAAATAATATAAAAAAATAATAATCCAGAAAAAGTGAAACAATTGAAAATAAAAAAGGGAAATCAAGAAAGAAAAATAAAATAAAAAGGAAAAAAAGGAAAAAAAAGTTTAAAGAAAAAAAAGAATGGAAATAAAAAAGAAAATGATTAAAGTAAAAAAACAAAATCGAAAAAAAAGATTAAGAATTTAAAAAGCAATCGAAAATAAAAATAAATCAATCGCAATACACAAAATAAAAAAGTTGAATGAAAAATAAAAGAAATATAAGATAAAAGAAAAGAATGGAACATCAAACAAAATGAAAAAGGCACTTTTTATTTACATTTTACAGACCTCACCATGCACCCATGGTGAGGTCTGTTGAGGGGAGCAAGTGCATCAGTTGAGGCATACAAAATATCCAAATTCCCTTCATGTAAAAGCAATAGCAAAAAGGGCAGTAGGTAAAAGCAAAGGTTCCCAAGTACTCAATGCAGAGAAACTTGTGAAAAGGTTAAAAATAAATTATTTTGAGCCAGGTTAAAGAAGCCAGCAGGTGAAAGCCCTAAAGGCGGTTGTTAAGAAAGCCAGCTAAAATGGTAAAGTAAGGGGACCCAGGTAAAAGGCTTAAAGACAGTGTTAAGAAAGCCAGTTAAAATGGTCGATATAAGCACAGAGAACAATGTACAGATTATTATTCATCAGTCTCTAATATTTTGATTTAAAATGTGTATATTTTAGTTATGTTTTAAAAATAAACACAAAGCCATTTTATACTAAATGTCTGTTTTATTGATCAAAAAGTACAGTTTACAAAAGTGATTTAAAAGTAAGCCATTGTTTTTGCTTTTTATTTTTATTAAGTTTTACAAATGCAGATCCATAACCTTGCTGAGTTTTCAATTTTGGTTTTTCTTTATCAATTCCCAGTTTTTTGGTAGTTTTAGAGTTCAGCAAACGTTTTCTTTTTACAGGTCCAGCAACTTCATTAATACATTCATCATCAACTAAAGAACCCATATCATATGGTTCAAAGTGTTCAGGTAGTTTTACATTGCATTTTATCTTGACAGCATTATTTGATAGTATATGAGCATTTCCAGGAGTTAATTTTTTAGTTTTTTCTAAAATACGTTTTGGAATCATTTTTGTTGCTGAAGGTAGCTTGTCAGATAGGCTGCTTGATTCAGGTGTATGCCAAAGGTCATGTTGGGGTGATGGTGCTGATGATATTGATTCTGAAGTGTAAAGTTGTGGTAGTCATTGGGGTGTTAATGAAGCAGGCATTACACTGGGAGTCAGAATAGGCAGTAAAGGTAAAGCAGAATTTGGTGGTGTAGTTGATGTTAAATTTGTTCCATCCAGCTGAAGTTGCTCCAAAACTTGATTAAACTTGTAAAGAAGTTCATTATAAAGCTGCATTCTTTGTTGTAATGAGGCATCCTTGTTATGTTCTCCCAGCAAAGCAACAATTCGAGATTGGGTATCCATTAGCAGATGTTCAAGAGGTGAAAGTGTAATGCTTGGCTGAACAGCCACTGAGGGTCATACATAGCCATCCGATAAAGACATTTTTGATTGTTGTTCAGTTGGTAGTAATGGTGGTTGTTTATGGTCACCACCTTCTATTTTTACTAGCTTAAATTTGTGCACCATTGTTAAGTAGAAGTTGCGCTGGATATTAAACTGCCAACGATTGGAGCTAAAATACCGAGTAATGGTCCAATGAAACCACCTTTCTGAGAGAAAATGACACGCTTTCGCATCTGAGACACTCGAGGATCTGCCACATCTCGGATAGGTTTCTTGTATTTAACCAATTTCTTCAATCCTTTTTTGCCAAAATAGCCTTTAACATAGTTTAAACAACACTCACAAATAGTGTTTAAAGCACTGTCACTGAGGCTAAGGCAGTAATGACAATGTAAATGTTTAGGTAACTTTGCTATTAAGGCTGGTTCAGTGAGCGCTTTTTGGTTGCTTGGTTTGAGAAGTTTCAATGGAAGTATTTTCTGCACTTTGTAATTTTTGATTTGGGTTGGCCATTTTCTTTATGATTAGCATGATTCTGTATTACATTTTGAGAACTGGATGATAATCGTTGCTTTTTGGCAGATGGTGCTTCATTCTGGTCAGACTGATTACGTTTTACAGCTTTAGGGCGTGTTATTTTTAGCTTTTTTACAGCATAGAGATCATCATCTAGATGCTTTCTTTTTAAACTAATGGCCAATGTTATTTAAAGTTTAACCCTCCGTTAGTCGCATTCAATTTCAGCTTAGATTTGTCGCACCTCATCATCCTGATACACAACTTCTTTTACATATTACTCCCGTTTCATAATTGCTAAAATAATTTCAAGATATGCGTTTTGTAGAATATTCATTGCACTTGAACAATAAAAAAACATGATGAAAAAAACGTTTATTTTTAAAAAAGATATATGAGTTTATGCAAAGCACTGTAAATTTCAGTTTTAAATTTACATGCGTTTTTTAAAAAATCATTTCTGACGTTTTTGAAATAGTAGAATTTTTTTAAAATATGCAATACATAGATCCATTCTTCATCTTTTAAGAAAAAAATATACATAATGTATAAAAAAATTATTTGTATACATTTGTGGTGATTGTAAACACAATTTGTATACATATGATGTGTAACGTTGAAATACAATGTATATTCTCATTTTGTTAGAAATTGTTGAATTGGCAAGATTGAGAATGTAAAGGCAACCTCCACATGATAGAAAAGGAGGTTAGTTGAATATGCCTTTTCAGTGACCTTGGCTTCTTTCATTAGTTGCGACTATGTAAAAATTATAAATTGCACTGAATTTTGTTTTAGTTTAAAATTCTAACCAAAATCGATTGATTTTCTAAATATATGAATTTTTATGAACAAAATAAGGCATATTTTATATTTTTAAAAAAACTTGCATCTTGTAACACAAATGGTCGCAACTCATCAAATTGATAAGATTGGCAATTATAGCAACCTTATCAACAAAATTAGCATGTATGCATTAAAAAACACTAAATCTACACCTAATACACACATACCTATGAACTGGTCTCATTATTGTGTACAGCAACGAAGTTATTAACATTTAAAATCAAAAAAATCAATTTGATGAGCTGCGACTAACGGAGGGTTAATCTTAATTTAAAGCTTCGTAAATCAACACATACAAAGTAATTAACTAATCAAAATAAAATAATTAAAATAAACAGCCCTACCTTTGCTATGAAAATTCCATGGGTCCTATGAGTCCTTTGGATTTTCAATCACATAATTATTTCCTTTTCTTTACTCGCTAAAAATAAAAAAAAATGCAGTAATTCTTATGTATCATTTCTCAAACGATTTTTCAACTAAACAATGAAAACCAATTTTAAAATTAACTGAAATCAAATTTTTAAAATAATTATTTTGGTGAAAATAGCAACCACATTTTAAAAGTAAAAATCAAAGGTTATAAATTGTCACCAGTTACACAACAGCCAACAGGGCCGGAATAACTTTTTGCGGGGCCGGGTGCAAAATAGTGTTTGCGGGGCCTTTTTCCAAAAAAAATTTTTTTTCTAAATTTTTTCCAAAAAAAAAATATTTTTTTCTAAATTTTTTCCAAAAACAACACCAAATTACCTAAAAAAAAAAAAAAAAACGTCATTTTCGTAGACCGTGGGGCCTCTCAAAGCGCGGGGCCGGGTGCGGCGCACCCTCTGCACCCGCGTTTTTTCGGCCCTGACAGCCAATAACAACCATCCACTTGGACACAATGACGTCATTATCATATATCTTTTTTCTAATTTCAAATTTAACTAATTACTTAATGACAAATTCTGTCAAAAAAATGAACGAAATTAAGTTTTAACAAGAATTTTTCCCACTCACATAACATTAAAATGTTTTAAAATTTTTATGCAAATTGTCATTAACATAAATGTGTGATGAACACGTGATCGTCACCATTTTAGCCCAACAGCCAATCGCGAGCTGCCATTTGGACTTGATGACGTATTTTCAATTTAACCTTTGTATTGAAAGTCAAAAATTTGATCAAGGGAAAGTGTTTCTCATGAAAAATTCAAAATTTTGTGAAAAATTATCAAAAATATGAACGACATTTACTTT